>JBBMOY010689986.1:0-11410 GCA_037951405.1 Platydemus manokwari | reverse complement strand
TATTATTATTATTATTATTATTATTATTATTATTATTATTATTATTATTATTATTATTATTATTATTTATTTTTCATTAATAATACGTGTGTAATGAAATTAAGAAAGTGTGTGTCAGCTCTACTACTTGTTCGTACTATTATTCTAAAAGAGAAAAAAGATAATATGCTATTATTATTAGAAAATGTCATTAAAAATGCACTTAGAAGTCATAAAAATTAATAATGATGTACTTTTTGTAATTGTATTATTAATATCTATCAACTATCGAACGAGGGTGATTTTTTCTCATCAATTACAAGTGGCTTTTCAAAGTCAAAGGCAATTTAAATGTGCCATAACTATTGATAGAGATAATTGATCAATGATGTTTTGAAACCATATTTTACAAATATTATCACAAAATATCAAAATCATCAAATTTAACGCTGATTTCAGTGGAATTATTTCCCAATAAAAGCCCTTTTCTTCATAAATTCCCGTTCACCATTTGTCTATCATTTTTTAGTGGGGAAAAATACATTTCGTCGTTAGATGCAGTTTAAAGACGTCAAATAATTGATTTTGCTTTTCATAAATGTTGTGCCATGAAATCGTAAATTAAATTAAGTAATATGATTTATTATTTTTAATAATTTTTTAATTCTATGTTTTATATTTATGTATAATTTTTGTTTTAATAATCGATTAGATTTTGGTTTTAATGATCAAAAATTGAAATGTGATGTGGTTATTTTTACTCAGCAATTTATTCCACCCATTAATATAATGCAGGCAACTATCGAATGACTGTATTTTTAATCATAAAATTCATGGGTTATTGGGGAGGATTTATTGTGAGTTTTATACTACTACTAATAACAATAGTAATAATAACAATAATGATAATAATAATGATAATAATAATAATAATAATGATAATAATAATAATAATAATAATAATAATAATAATAATAATTTACTCCAATTCTTTCAATTGCTTTTCACCGTCTTTATCAACAGGTTTTTTCTTTTTTGCTTTATCGCCTGTATTTTCTTCCAACCATTTATAAAACGCTTGCGAACCAGTGTAACGCTTGTCTGGTGAAATTTGAAAATTATTCTCCAGTTTTCCTAATATTTCTCGAATTTCCGATTTTTTCAATTCATATTTTTCCTTGACCTTCTCCGATTTATCTTGATGCCAGCTGTGAGTTGCCAATAATCTGAATGTCAATTTGTCAATGAATTTGTCTGTATGTATTCAGGTGTGTACGTGGTGTTTAATAGCCAATGACATACTTGGCACAGTGTTTGTGACCCCATAATTTGGCGAGATCAATTGGGCGATTTCCTCGATGATCTTTAGACGAGAAGTTGCCACCTGATTCGATTAATTGTTTCAAGCAATCATAATGGCCCTCATTAGCCGCTTGATGAATTGGTGTGATCAAATCCTCATTACAACTATATTTTATCAAGACATTTTATTGATAAACATTAGCTAGCAAGAAACAAACATCGACAAATTCGCTCCTTTGTGTATCAAATAGAGCAGAGTTTGTAGACTGCGTTTTCCAATCTTACTATTGATACATAGATGGATTGGACGCCACCCATTCGCACTTGGCCAATTAACATCGATTTTTAGGTCTTCAATGAGATATCTCAAGCATTCAAATCGTCCATGTATCGATGCCAAATGTAATGCACTCAATCCCTTAATACAATTTTATTAATAAATAACTATGTAAAAATATAGAATTCACATTTTCATCATAATCAGTCTTTGATTCTTTATCTCGTAAACTTTGCTTGAGCCACTCCAAATCTCCTGTGGCTGCTGCCATAAATTCATCTTGACATTTTGATTTTTTACTTTTCATTTCAAGATTTCGCTGTGATTGTATCTATGAAATAGGTTTTTAAAACAACCTACTTTAATTTAATAAGCAATAATTAATAAGTTATTTCTTAATGAAAATATAGAAACCTTCTTATAACGGAAGGACTTGATAATTATAAATTTGTTTTTAATTAAAATTTATATTTAATGTGTTTATTTTAAGAATCCGTGTTATTTAGAGGTCCAATTTTTTATTATTTAGTCATTATGTAATTGATTTTCATATTAATATGAAGTTTTAAAATGTGTATAATAAATTCAATTTATGTGTTTTTCAGATAAAATATTTTATTATTACTCTTCTATAGATTTGATTTTGAAATAGTTATATATTAAATGTGTTTATTAATAGATATAAATTAAAAAATTATTACTTCTAAATATTGTTTAGGTTTTTAGAAAATGATTTTGAAATGTTCATAACAATCGAGTCTTGACGATTTTATTAAATAATGGTTATTAGTAGAAGATTTGATAAATTTTCAACATGAGTGACTCCAAATAAGATAAAAAATTTATATTAGCTATATATATAATAGAAATAATATTTAAATATCGTTATGCAATAATAATAATTAATGAGATCAGCCGTTTCCAACATTACTAAAATGACTGAAAATAATGCAAAAATAGGCATTGGAAACTTATATTAGCACAATATCAATAACGTATATCGCAGTGGAAATGTGAAACAATTTAAGATCCAAAGCTTTGCAACTTTCGATTTTCAAATCAAGAGTCTTCCTGTAGTAATCATGATATCCAAGTTTGAAAGAGAATCATAAATGAGGTTCACTTACTTGAAATCAATTTAAGGTGTCGAATTAAATGACAGTTTTGATGAACTTAATCATGATATTAAAAATTCTCGCAAAAATCTGTGAAAAGAGAAAACTATTACAAATATTGTCATTTATCTTAGATTGAAGCGTGGTTCAAAGAGTCAGTTACTCTGTAGAGTTCTAATAAAAATAGGACAGAATATAAATGGTAGAGATTGACATTCGCGGGTTTAGAAAAATATAAAAGGGATCGTATTGAAAGGAATTCAACTTCATTTATATATATGACCTACACAATGAAAGTATTTCTAATAAAATGAATAGAAAAGAAAAATAACGATTAATTCTTATTATCATAAAGATTGAAGAGCAAAGAAATCAAAATTTTCAATCAATCAATTCGGCACAAGCGGTAAGATGAGTAGATTAATTAGAAAATTTTATCTGAGCATAACAACTTTAGTATCCAATAATATTGCAACAACACGGGGTCTAATATCTTTGAAAGCAATAATGCAATCTATTGATATGTGGGGACAAATACAAAGCATATTAACTACTCTATTAAAAATAGTGGTCATAGCATCTATGACATATCCTTTTAATTTTTGTATGAAAGAGGAATAATTCGATACTTGTCTGCATCAATTATCCAGCAGGCTCACTTTTTCTATGCCACTTGCTATTGGATTTCATAGCAGATGCAAAACATTTTTGAACAATAAACCTTTTGAAGACATTTTTGGTCTCAAGACTTACTGACATGCAAAGATTGAATAATCTTTATAGGTAATGGAAAACCAAATGCAATGAGAGTTTTGCTCATCTAAATATTTAGAATACCTAGCATTTTTTGTTGTTATATCCTCATGTAATGTTTATAATATATTAATGTACTAGTTTGGTTGCAGATGAAGCAGGGCTCAGTCAAGTCACTGATGGTCATAATGAAGTTGTTATGGTGTATAAATTGTGTCTTCTAGTGAGTCACAAGAATGGTATTTTGTCAGAAAGTTCATCTTATTCACGAGATTGTTGTTTATTCAAGAAATTACAACTAGAAGAACGGATCACTAAACATAGGCTGTACTGAAAACAGGTAGCAAATCTTTAAGCTTTTAGTTCTAAACATGAATAGACAATAAGTTTTATCATGATTATAAACTCTAATTTATTAAAGCGGGCTTCCACAACAACATAAAAGGTATGACATGAATCGATAAAACATTGTTTTCCACAAGAATTATGAAGAAGCCAAGGTATATGAACTGAAGACTCGATATCTAACATGTATCTAACGATTATTGAAGAACATAAGATGGAAAACGACATAAAATCATTCAGAAATATTTTGAATACCAAATGGTTCAAAGTTTTGGAAAACTAATTCTCCGAATGAAATAAAACAGAAATTAAATGATTGCATTAGACAGAAATAATACTAAAGGCGTTGTTGCACCGACAGAATTGATAAAACATACATGAGGAATGGCACCTCCTCCTTAGTAAGAAGATTTTGAATATTTTGACTGACAATTGTAAACAATTTGAAACTCAATGCACAATAGGCGATTACCCAGAATATCAAATTAAAGAGATTAGTTCTCCTCAATAACGAATATGTACTTTACATGTGCTCGGAATCAATGTCTCTAAAAATTGAGATACTTAACATTCAATCCAATATTTTTCTGGATCATTAATAACGATTAATGAAATATCATTTCAACTCTATCTCATTCACATTATGTTCGATAATCTTACCAATCGATATTATTATTTTCTTTATAGTTAGATTTTAAAAAATTTATAGTTAAACGAGAAATTTAATTCTTCCAATTGGATTTTAATAATTTATCACATGAACACGGATCTGAGACATAAAAATAATTCTAATGTTTTAAAATTCTATAAAATGTTTTGTTAATAAATTCCACAGACAAGAGTCTCGTGTACACTTTATACGTGATCTATGACATTCATGTATATTCGATCATTATCCAACAACACAATCATAAAATAATCAAATGGGAACTCTCGAGAGTTATACGAATAACATCAAATAACCAAATCCTATAACAACAGATAAAAAATCCAAATCAAGTACAATACAAAACAAATCGATTTGTGCCATGCTAATAGCAATGAAAATATTAAAATTCAAAAATAGTTAAGCGAAATAAAAAACCTAGAATTCCTTACGTTGATTGGAAAAAACTCATCGTTTAAAAGTGAAAATCTTATCTATGGGTAAAGAAGAGCTCATTAGATAAACACATTATTGATTTAGATGTCGAATATTGAAGTGATTTAGTTTCGGTTTTTATCTTTTTTACCAATGCATAATTCACTTGCCGGTGACCATCAATTTATTACCAATCTTAATCATGATCACTTCAGACATTCAGATAGTCGCAATCTTTTCCATCCATTGGAATCAATTGATGAAGGTGATTTTACAATGAAATTTTGAACTTCAAAATTACCTGATGCCATTTGTTGAATCAAATACGACAAAATTATCAGAGATTTTTCATGGTTTTCACAAGATAATGTAAATATTGAACTTATTAATGTAAATATTCAAATCACAATTCCATGACTTTCTGTTTCAAATTCGAATTTGATCACTCAAAAATTTCAGCGATTTGCGTGATATCACTATAATTGGAGAATGATGATTTCAAATTCCGAATGTTTTTTTCCTCCATCAACAGTATAAATATCCAATGACGTCCAATGTAAATCTATCTGACATTCAATAAATTGTAAGTTTTTGAATAGATTTTATGTAATAAACATATTCATCGATCATACTTCTGTTTTTCCAGAATTGCTGTACCATTGTATGTTCCTTATTGTTCCAATTGTAACGAACAAGACTCCAAATAACTCGACCAGACCTTTCAATTCGACCAGTTTGTGCTTGAAGAGAAGAAATTCTAGATCGAAATTTTTTGGAAGCTAATATTAAAATGACCACTGCAATTGCAAATTTCAATACAAATCGATTTCATGAAGAAAATCGGTTGGTTTTCCATTGATATTTTCTTGTTTTAATTGATGTAATTTATATTTGTGTAGAAATCTTTTTGATTATTCGCCCCGAAATTGTAATCGAGGTCTGAGTTCTATGATGCCATCTAGTAATGGACTCGGACAATCCATTCAGAGAGATTTCAATTACAATAACAATAACAACAACAACAACTTGAACAACAACAACAATAATAATAATCCTTGGGGCCCACTATTTGCTGATAGAAAATCATTTAATGAAGCACATTTTTTTTGATTAATGATGAAATTCTTCGATTGAATTTCTTATGTTGATTTCATGATTTAAATAAACTTTTGCTTATCAGATAATCGTCTTATTATATTTATAATAAATATTTATAATAATTTAGATCGATTATTATTTGTAAGTAATTGAATCTAATATTTTTTGTAATTATAAATTATTTTTATGATACTATTAAAATTCAAGTATTTTCACCGAATGACGATATAAATATGCTGATCTTATTCTCTAAAAATCAAAAGAATCTACAGTAAAGATATGGAAAGTGGCGAGTTTTATAATATTGCAATTCTGAATTATTTGTTATATAGCTGATGTTTGTATTAAATGAGATGATAAATTGTTACAGTTACGTCATTGACATTCGCAAGCATAATATTTATTTAAAAAACTGAACTAATCCGCCAATCGGTTATTTAAACAAAATAACGTGTTTGTTTATTTAAACACTTTACTCGCCTCTCCTTTAAGCCCACTCCATCTTTTCAGCCACTCTAATTGTCTGGATTTCATCACCTGAGGGAATAGTTTTATATTATTGCAATTCTTATTTATTTGCTATATGGTTGTTGTTTGTATTAGATGAGATGATAAATATTTACAAAATATGATAAAAACAGCATAACAGATCATTACAAACCTTCTTTCATATCAGCCTTGAAAATTAAAAGAGTATAAAGCCTATCGTTTCTTCGTTTAATCTTATTGGTTCTCATTATTTTTGAAAATAATCAGAGTCGATCATAAATGTTTACCAACTATCAATTCATGAAGATCATCGGAATTAATCATACGAATTGTGAACTTTTAATTTCAAGGCCATTACGTTATTCATTTATAAATGTGTCGAGAGAATTAAGCAGAATTCGTATCAACTAAAATAGAGCTAACAATATACAAAGAGGAAATTTTTTAAAAAAGAATTTTAAAATCCACAGTAAATTTATAAATTTTTAACGACTCGCTTGTGTTTAGAAAATCATTCGTAACCCATGGAAATATTACAGATTTATATGCGAAATCATAGCGAAACATTTTAATTTATGCTAGTCATTTATGGCCATGTAGATTTATAAGTTATGAGAAAACACAAATTTCAAACGAAGGTATTCTAGTCGATCAATATTTTGATCTCTTTATTCTCGAATGGGTTACCCGAACAGGATATTTGTTTGATTTTCTACCATTTTCCACGAAGACCCTGTTGAGTATATAAGCTGTGTAAAATCTCAAAGATTCCATCGACCTGAATCGTCTCGAATTTCAGGTTCGCACAGAGATAAGATGTCTTTTTAGTTTTTGTAAGACATCTATTTTTTGATCAAATATGTGCTAAAGTTGGGCTAGATTAGTGAAAGTAATTCAGAATTATCTCCGAACAATATTCCAATACTCGGTAACCAGTGACAACCAAAATTAGTGTACAAAAACACAATACTATCACAAGCAATGTGAAAATGATAAAAATTATGCCATACTTGATTCTGTTTTGAATTATTCTTAGTGAATCATAGCTGGTCCGCTTGTTCTTAAATTAAATTTGTGAAAGCAACTTGCTGGTAGCTCAAATGGATTAATAGTACTATTATTATTGATTATTTTTTAAAATTTCCCCTTTTATAAATTTACCGCTATTTATTTTATTTAACATGGTCATTTTGAACTTTTGGACTTTCAGATTCTTTAGAGCTTGTAAGGTCATTTGATTTTAATTATCTTGATAATTTTTCGTGATTAATTTCTTAATTATTGATTATTTATTGAATTTTTAATTTAATAAATAATAAATTGATAAAGATAATTCTTTCAAAATTTTTGTTTTTCTTTGTTTTCATTTTTATTCATTGAGATTATCCAAATTGTTACTCATTTTCAAAATTTGTTTTCAATAAAATAGATTATAATGATTAAATTGATTTTTAAAAAGTTTGAAATGTAATATTAATGTGAGGATTTTAAAATGAATTAAAATTAAAAGATTTATATAAAGATTTAAGATTGAAAATATTATTTTTGTTTAAATAATTTAGTTTAATAAACTTTTATGTGCTGACTTTTCAATTTGATTTCAATCTGTGCTTCATAAAGCAGCAGTGGCTTACAATTGACATTGGATTAGATTAAATTCGAGATAAATGTGACATCATAACTCACATTTAATCATAACAATGGGAAATTAAAGTGTTAACTTAAAAAATTTTAAAAAAATAGAATTAGATACACATTTTACTAGTTAGAATAGGAGCATATACAAAAATGGAGCACATGATTTATGAGTTCGAGTTTATATCAGTTATATAAATAAAACTTCTTTCATCTGTCACTGCTATGTGATATTTTTCTATTTTGGTTTTAAATTTTTATTCTCCGAGTAATATGTATTATGAGTTCTTCGATATCGATTTTTATTGAACTAAATACTATAATTATAATTCTCTTCCACAATTAACTCTCTGTGATCAATCCTATTTATTTACATGTTTATTAATAAAGAACAAAGTGATCATAAACAAACAAGAATTCCGAAATAGCTTTTGATTCCTGGATATCAAATATCTACAGCTGTTTTTAGCATCTCCGTATACTTTATTTAACTCAAACCAAAAGAAACGATTTTAATCATGGACGTCTCAAGTAGAGAGAAATCTTGAAAAAGAAAAATAGTTTCGAACCTTGAAACTCTTGTTTTAGCACTTTAAGTATTTGCAGGCCTGGATAATCCTACAGACATAGTAATCAACGAATCACAGCTGACATAAATTGAAAACAATATTTTGAAAAAGGGACATAGCTACACAGCGGCACACATATGGGGATTGATCAATCACGCATATGCAAAAACCGACAAGTCTAATAGTAACATGAGAACGTGAAGATCAAATCAAAATGTGATACAAAAGTGATACAGAAATTGAACACAGATCTCGAGTATAAATACCGATGTAAAGATGGCCAACTGCCAGTTGAAAGCCATGTTTTGGTTGCATTTTTGAGATACTGTATTAAGTTTTAGCGTCTATCTGATTGGTACGTGAAATGGAAATAAAGTTTGCAACTTCAGAATTTTAGAGTCAGCAATAATTTGGTTATACAGAATTTATTACCAACAGAAGCCGATACTTCGCTGATGAAGTGAAAGATTTTTTCTGGTCGAGAATTTTTGCATATATTCCACAATATCGTACTTATCGAAAATTTTATATAGGATTCATCCAGGAATGTAAAAATTTTATATAATATACCTTTTCTTTTTTGCAGACCTGTTCTTGCACAATATTTTTATACTTCCTAAAAAAGTTGCTGGTTCGTCCACTTTATTTCTATAAAGAAAATCTTTATCTACAAGAATTAGTTCATTGATTCAAAGTGAGAACTTCCGGTTAATTTTTTGTGTTGATGCTATTAAACTTCTTGTCGATTAGATAATATTTATTTTAATATGAATAATTATTCTCTGACCAACATCTGATATTTATTCTAAAGAACTTGGCTTATTTTACATGCCCTAATTAATGCTTAATCATGTCTGTTGGTGATTGTTGAACTAATGGGTATTATATTTCAATTTATTATTATTGTTGAATGAGATGAAATCCTGCAAAAGAAAAAATGGATTTGCACCTTGAACCCTTGTTTGAGAACTATAGACATCTAAACAACGATCCAGGCATGATAATCAACCAATCACATCTGAGTTGGATGGTAAATGATAACTGGAAAAGTTGGTACAGCCACGCAACGGCACACACGCATAGGGATTGACCAACTCCAAATATCTAAAAATCAATAAACATAATAAAGACATAGAAAAGTAACACTCAAATCAAAATATGATACAAACATGACACAAAAATTGCACACATATCTCGAGTATAAATACCGATGTTAAGATGGCTAACTACCAGTTGAAAGCCTATTTTTGGTTACGTTTTTGTATCGAATATTAGCGTCGTGCTGAGTAGTATCAAGCTTGATTGTATTAATGTTATTTTTTGAGCCGTACTGATTAGTGTGCGGATTAGAAACAAATTTTATAATCTTCGATTTTCCCAGTCAGCAAGTTTTCAGTTATTCGGAATCAGGACCAAACATTATTTTAAATCAGTCACTCGTGGTTATGCTATAATCATATATGATTACGTCACATATTATTTTGATATATTATAATTTTATTAAAAATTTATTTTTATTCTTTGCTAAAATTTGTATGAGCAAAAATCCAAATAAAATAAATCATGGAATCAATAATTTCAAAAAAAATCAATAAAATAATAAAATAATCGAATAGCTAATACAGTATAATAATTCATAAGAATCAGACAAGATATATACAAAAGGCATCATTGTTATGTACATAAACACACATGTCGACAATCGATTGGACCTCAGATTCTTAATTGTTCCCAAAAATCTCTATCTGCCCATCCCATGTGGTTCCAACTTTGGAAAATGAAAGCGAGCTTACCATCTTCCCAGTGCTTTGTTAAACCAAAAAAACAAGCTACATCAAAGCATATACAAACCTGACTTGACCAAAAAAACAGCTATATAATCTGGCTTCTCGAATATTTGAACTTATTTGAAACACATCCTATCGTTTGCCAGCATAAAATCACTCCTAAGGATTTGGAAGTACTTATTTTCATGATGATCTCAGATCGTATTTTTGTTTTTTCTCTCCAGATCTGGGTGATTTTATTCATTGTTTCTTATCGATTTATTGTTAAAATTGTATTAAACAGGGTGTCGAAAAAGTTTCCCCCGATTTAAAAAGATAAACGAATGTAAATTTTCAATGAATTTCATTGTATGTTGAAAGGGAATTCCGAGCACAATGATAACTATGAATGAACAAAAGATGCAGCTATGATCAATATGAAAGAAACAGGAATACAATATTGATAAATACTAACGAGATGGCTAAAATTGTTCTCCATTGTGTTCGATACAATAAACCAATCATAATGCAGCACTGCGACAAATCTTTTGGCACAGTTCCAAATTTATTGTGGCAGTTTTTATGATAATAACTTGGTGAATGTCAGAAATGATTCATGGTTTATCTTTGCACGCGATGTATTTAAGAACACCCATGTTGCGCATCGTTTTCACTTGCGTATCATTAATCATTTTATACCCTAAATAGTAATATATTATTATTCTGAAATTCAAATCACTACTTTCCTATAAATATATTGAGGTCACGAATAAATTGAATCACATAAAACCTTCAGATTATGATAACATATAATCCAGACCATGAAAATATAAGACAAGTTGCTTGAATTGAACCTTATATTATTATTAACATTATTATTAAAATTATTATTATTATTACTATTAACACCATTTTATGATTATTTTTATTATTATAATTACTTTTTATTATTTTTAATACTAATAATTATTATTATTATTATTATTCTTATTTTAATTGTG
>JBBMOY010688875.1:0-11415 GCA_037951405.1 Platydemus manokwari | reverse complement strand
AATAGTAAACGTTAATACTTTTTTACCTTAAAATTCAATCAAAATTTTTTATCGATTTTCTTTATCTTTATCTTTATCTTTATCTTTATCTTTATCTTTATATAGAATATATTGAACTCTATATATTTTATTATAAAAAAATAGGACTACTATGTGCATAAAGTTCAATGATTATTAGAGGAAAACTTCCAATTATCAGATATTAGAAAGTTGTTGTGAAAATCAGGCTTGATTTAGTTAAATTGTGCCATCTCTGCAAACGACATTCAATACTCACTTCTTGCACATTAGCTAGAGGGAAAAGTGTTATGTACTTTTTATGTTGATCTTATAATTTATAACTATAAAGGTTACACATCAAAACGTTATTCAACCAAGTTAAATGAGTTTATGTGTCTAATATTTCATTGCATGGATTCTATACATATGTTCTCGATAACTAAATATTATGTTTATCAGTTCTAATTGGAAGATTCTATACCTGTTCTGAAACACTATGTTCTTTGATGAAATCGTATCCATCTCCCAATACATGCATACATAATTAAATTTTCGATATTATAATTTTTTGTTTAAATGTTCATATTTTTCACTCAATATCACCTAGAATTTCCCCGATGTTCATTTGCTAGGAAAACAAAAATTGCTTTTGCATTGACTCAAGAATAATTTTAGCTATCCACCAATCACAACAGTCTCCTCCGTATGGATTTTTTTGCTTTTGCAGCATACTCTGTCGACAGAAAGTTTTATAACATAAAAAAATATCGAAATGATAAAATCAATATTAACAAATTAATGAAATAAGGTCGTCAGTTTAAGATAGGAAAATTAAATTAGATTTCTCAAAACTGAAGCACTTTCGATGCATTGCTTCTTCGTGTCAATGATTGAAATCAAAAATCGACAAAATGCTCAAGTTGGTTTTTTGATCGAATTTAATTCCGGCTATGTGAATGAGATATTTATTTATACAAATTCTGACAACAAAAATTGATAGGCTTGATGAGTTTAGTTATTTATTTCAAATTAGATGAAACAAATTTTCTAAACAATAAACAGTTGCTGTAAAATGTCGCGATATCAATAGGAGCAGATAACAAACAATTTATGAAATTAATTCTTCTTGTTAATCAATTTTTGTCATTTTTATTTTTGTTAAAAAAATCTTCATTTCTTATATTTTATATCTTCATTTATTTACAGCTTTCGTTAAAGTGTGTTTATCATTTTGAAAACTCTTATTGTTTGTTTTCGAGTATTCTTCTGTTGTGAGAGGACAGCTGCCTTATATATATATATTAATAATCATTATTCAATATCATAATTCCTATTTTTAGTTTTGTTTTTATTATTTATATAGCTATCGATTTGATTACTTATTTATAATGTTCAATATGAGGAAAATTGAAATGAACAAATTTAATAATAATTTTATATAATATAAAAAAATAGTTTTGATAATTCGATAATAATTTCAGAAATTAAAAAAAATATTTTGAGATTTCATTGAATTATTAATACTTTTTATTAAGTTATTAAAAATCTAATTTTAAAAATTTAATTATATATAAGAATTGAGTTGGCTGTTAATTTAGGGAAGTTAATTCCGACGAAACCCATAAATATCATCAAGGAGACATATGCCCAGTCGGTATTTGAAAGCAACCCAAGAAAAATTTTCAAAAGGAAGTTTCTTTTAAAAAAGCATAACCCAACCGCGCAGGAAATATATTTTTGTGCACCAGTTAAACAGATAGAATCTCCAAACAATACAAGACCAACAAGATCAATGAAAGCTATTGCATCTAAATTCTACAGCAATTGTAGAGGAAAACCAACACCACTTGGTGATTATTTAAAACCAGGAACTTGCTTTTGCAGTAATGCGTCTGGACACCAGAAGTTTAAATGTCGACCGAGGAATAAATGTTTAATATGTTGGAAAGAAGGGCATCTGTTCAGAGAATGTCATTTAGCCAGAGAGCCTTACTATAATAGTTCGAGGAAAATACTATTCATCCATAACGAGGAAGATGAAATCGATATTCAAAACCAAAAGTGAAACAAGTGAATGTATTAGCTCACTCTCAATAGAGCAGAAAAAATGGCATCAACCTTTTGTGCTATCTCGTCAGTGGAGTTGAATCAATAGAGATATATCAGCTAGAGATAGAATAGAAGCAAAGAAGAAAGACGGCAAAAAGAAGAAGAAGCATTCACAGATGTGTCAGAAATCAGATGGTATACAGTGGAGTAAAATTGAGTGCAACGGTACACATATTGATATGTTATGGGATTCTGGCGCATGAAATGAATGAAAGGAATTGGCGGCGCATTGGAGAATCACAGATTTAAAATTCCAATGTTCAATTGGCTGATGTATTCTCCAATACACACAAATAGTCTCTAGGGGAAATAAGTATCCTAATAGTTTGGAACAACAAAATTCTAGTAAAGAAGATCAGTGTAGTAAAAGAAATTTCACTAAGATTTATTGGAGGAGTTGATATGATGAAGACTTGTGGAATATTTCTTGCAGGGATATAAAGAATACAGCGACCAAGACAGAATCAAAATGTCACTGAAGAGTATTGCCGATAAGAATGATATTTTATTGAATAGGCGTATAAAAGACAAAATGGGTCAATTTTTATGACGTCTCGATTCTATCCAAACTAAAGGGGAATTGCGCAAAACTCTAGAAGGCAGCCAATAAATTTAGAAACAAAAATTCAAGTATTAATAGAAAACATTTTTTGAAAGTAATGGCATAACGACTTGCAAGAGCCCTTGGAAATCTCTTTTAGTTGTGATTTCAAAGAAAGATGGATCGATCAGAATATACTTAGACTTCCGAAAATTAAACGAACAAACCGAAAAGTTTTCTTTTCGGGTACCTGATATCCACGTTATTGGACTCGATGTATGGCACGAGGCCAAGCATATTATGAGGTTGAACTTGAATAAGATTCTAAGTTGAAAACGGTTTTCAGCACTAGACTTTTGGATTATTTATCGCATCAGCAAAGATTCAGTCTAATGAATCACTTTATTGAAAGATTTGGTTTACAAGAACGTTCTTGTTTATCTGGGAGATATTGTAGCGCATGTGAGATCAGTAGAAGAACACAATGGGAAACTCGAAAAGGTTGAAAATAAAGTTCAAAAAATATGCTTTTGGCATTAGAAAATTGAATTTCCTGGATCAAATGGCTAGTGGGAAATGGATAGAAACTAATAACAACAAAGTGAAGGAGATTAATAAAGCAATAAAATCCGATTCTTCAAGCAGTAAAGGTCATTCCTAGAATTATGCAATTATTACAGCCGTTTTATCAATTAATTACTGCTCCGTTATATGCGATGATGAAGTTTGAGTGGAATGTAAAGTGTGAAGAAATTTTTGGAAACTTAAAGGAACAATTATGTACAGCTCTGATTTTTGCCTTTCCGGATTCAAACAAAGAGATTATTTTAGATACCGTCCCTTGTTTTGGAACGATTGGGGGCTTTCAAAAACAAATGGATGATACTGGAAAAGATGGAGTAGTAGCATATGTTTCTAGAAAGGTTATTGCGTCACTAGGAAAGAGCATTTGGCAATCCTCGAGGTCACTATGCATTTTGAGCATTATCTTCTGGGAAAGAAATTTTTGACAATCACTGATTACAAGGTCTTGACATACATGAAGAAAACTAACAAACTCATTAGCCCGTAATTTCCAACATATTTTGAAAAACTTTTTCGATTCAATTTTGAAATTCAATATGGAAGTATCAGATCATAGAAATGCAGATGGACACTCAAGGATAGGCGAAGTATTTTGTTCACAGTCCTTAACTCAGTATCATACGACTAAAGAAACAAGCCAAAAAGTCGATTTATTAATGTTGTCGAGCATTCAATTCCAAATAATGACAAAATAAAGAAGATTCACCAATGAGTCAACTTATCAGTCAAGAAAAGTAAATATTTTAACACTTTAAAGAAATACTAATTGTTTGAAGATATGGCGGTGTACAATGAGAATGGAAAAAAGCTAATTGTTGTGTCAATGGTTCATTCGCAGATAGGGAATGAAGAGATTAGCGACATGTTTTGAAATAAAGCAAGAATTTACCACCCCATACCAACACTAGCCAAATGGCTTAGCCAAAAGGATGATTAGAACGGTTCAAGGCATGGTGGTAACAACGGCTGGAATTTATCATCAATGCAACATATCAGAGCTCAATTCGACATTCTCCTTTCGAAATAGTGTTTAGATGACAAATTAATATGCATGGGTAACGTCTAAATGAACCAAGGCACCACGACCATATCATCAAAGAAACGAAAAACCAGCTAAAATCAGTAGACAGAAATTTAAGGAAATTCGATGCTAATAAAAAGGTCGTAAAATTTTAGCGTTTGGAAAAGAAGTTATAGTGAAGAAAGTACAGCACAAAGGAGATCGTTGTGGTCTTTACAGTGTTTTATAATATTTAAGCCCACATCAAGTGATTTTTGATTTCAAATGGCAGTCAAAACCTTGAAGAATTGAGTTGCTAGGGAAGTCAAATAAGTCTTAGATTTGTTTAAATATGCTAAAAAACCATGTGTGACTTTTGAAACATTAAATTTTGAGGGAAACACCCCACATTTTTACTGTTTGATTTTTAAATAAATAAATTAGTTAAGAAAATCGTAATAATGACTTCTTTTTGTTGAATCATTAATTTTAAGCGAAGTTGCTACTATTTACATTCAACCTGACTTTTTATAACTCAAAAATAATAAAGTTTTACAAAATATAAAACATTTTTAGAAATACTTTTCAGCAAAAATAGTTTTTACTAAAAATTACAGTAACTCGTGAAATAAAAATGGACACGAAAACTCATTAATTTTATTAATTAAACAGCAAATTAATAAAATAATGATAATCAGAATTGTAAAATTAAAAAATCGATGTACAAAATATAACTCAATATTTTCAATTAGCTTGTTTGACTGCATTGTCAAATTGACTGAATTGTGCGTGAATATTTCAACCGCCATTGCAATGAAACTGGTGATGAAATTGATAACTGAATTGAACTGGATAGCGGTCTGATGTCTGGACGAGTAGATATTTTACAGATATTATAGATGATTGTAATAATTATTAGGGATCTCTTCAGATAATGGGATAGGGCGAGTGATGATATTAAAAATGTTACCGAATTGAGAATTCCGTTGATGGTCAGGATTAATAATTGATAGCCAATAGATTAATAATTGATAATGGAGTTATAACCGAAAATGGGATTTTTTGATAAGAAATAGATGGTGAAATTACAATGAACAGAATCCCAAGTGATTCTAATTAATTGCGTGAAAACTGATTAAAATAAACTAAGATTTCGGAGCTAAGAGTAAAGAAAAACACACAATTGGAAAATAATAAAATGAGTTATTTTTAAAAAAAATGCAATGCGAGAAATCATTATAAAATTAATAAGTCAGTGGGTTTACGACATTGGAGATAATTTCGAACAATTAGCTCAGGAAGTTTGATTCAGCAAATTCAATTCAAAAAGGTCTAATCTCATTTACCTAACTTTCGAATGCTATACAAAGGAAATGTTCTATTATTGATAACTCTAATGAAATTACCAACAGGAATAACTTTTTTTAGTAAATACTTTTCAACAAAGTTCGTTATAATTAAAAATTATATTATTTGTCAAACCGCGTTTTCTGGTTAAAATATTCACAAAACAACATCTTCATGTATGCTTCTTAACTAGTAGCTATCTCGTTTAAGTTTTGAGATTCGTTAGAAATATTCAGAAGATTGTCGTAAATTTCATTATTCAAAACAAATTAGACCTTTTAAAACAAATTAAAATTTTTTCCAGGAAGCTTTAGTTGTCGCTGATCTTCACCAGGAATATAAAAAGCCTTATATATAATAAATTATATAAATAAATTATTTAAATATCACTTTATATCAAATTTTTAAAAATAATTTACTAAAATTTAAATTTATAAATTCGAAATATTTGCTATAAATAATTCATTTAAAAATTATTATTAAGTTATAATTTTCTCCTATCCTTTCTTAACGCAATGCTGTTTTTATTTTGTGATTGATAACTCCTTTCAGGGCTCTTTCTTATAACTTCATACGAGCCATCGTATCTTTTTGGTCTTTGTTCCGTTCTTCCTGTTTTACTAATACCTTGTCACTTATCGTAAATTTGCATTTTTTTAAAAAATTTTTCTATCTACTTTACTAGTGGCATGTGATTGTGATCTATCTATTTTTCTCCATAAAATAGCTTCTGCCGGACTATTGACAGTCGTTATTTGCACCGTAGCATTCAATGCGTATTTAATAATGGTAATATAAAAAACCAGTCTGTGTGTTGCCTAGGTTTTGTTGTTTATAGTCTCTTATCATCCTAAATTGTCACTCAAGTAATCTATTCGCATTATGGTGATAAAAACTGGAATATATTATATTTGATCCCATTCTAAAAGCCATCTCTCTGATTCATTGTGATTCAAAGAATTCACCACAATCTACATGCATTTCTTTTGGTGCTCCGTATTTCAAAACCCATAGATTCCGAATAACTTTTTCAGTTGTTTCTTCAATTTGTGTGTCTGCTATATATCTTCTCAATTGATATATAATGTCTAATATATTTTTCTCCTCTGATCGATTTTGTCCAGGATCCACAAATTATTATTAAATTTTAATTTTCCTCACCATGTTAAAATAATCTTTTCAATTTAAAAATTCTTTATTTTTTTGTTAGATTGTCCCTCATAAAATGAATTTAATTAATAACGAAATTTAAGATATTGAATAATTTATTGATGACAATGACAATGTGCTCAGTGACGCTGACGTAATCACAATTAATTTGATGGGCCGTTATTTAATAATTACTTAATAATTATAGATAACGAAAAAACAGGCATACATACATACAGTATCGTATTGATTCGTTTATCCACTGTGATTCTCCATTATAACTTCTACTATCCCTCAATTTTTCCAAATTAATTGTTCATTTTACTAGTATCCAATCATATCAGACAATGCCGAATACTCATACTGACCATCTAGCTTGCAACCATACGGATGGCGATAATCAAGATAGATAAAATAGTAGCTAATGAAATACGGACAAGACATTTCAATATCCTCAATATCCTTATTTTGTAAAAATTTCCACTTTCAAATTCTTGCAATATTTAAGTCTAATACAAACATCTTAAAAGTATTGCCACTTGGGGACATTTTCATTGTTTTTAAAAATTCTTAAAACAAATACGATTGTTTGTCTATTACCTCAATTCTAAAAATACATATTGGTCAAGAAATAAAAGTTAAAAATAGGGTTAGATTTAAACAAAAGCAACATATAACGAAAAAAATTATTAAGATTGTTATTAGAATTAATGACTTAGACAGAACATCCTTTTACTGACGGAATTATATAAATAAAAAATATACAGCTCAAGCCAACCACAAACACAAAAATTCGGTCGAAATTTGCACTAATGATATAATATTATAAAAAAATTGCCACCACTGTAAAATGGATTCAAATAAATTGGACATCTCAAATTCTATCTGAGGTGAATTTGTTGTTTAAATCCATGTTATAAAAGCTAATTGATATGCAATTTGCGAATTTTCTTACTTGCCTAAGAAAATTCATGGCCTAAAATTGAATGTGCAAATCCTATTACAATTTATGAAAACCTAAAATATTTCGGAAAAAATCTGTTAAATGAATTGAGTGAAGTTAATTGTATTAAGAGGATATGTTAATTAAGAATAACTACGTGATTGCGACAGATTCTCTATTGGGAATAGGTTAGAATCTATTTAAAAAGTACCGGGTAGCATGTTTTACTTTGAAATATGTATATATATAACTTAAATTTAATAAGATATTTCAATGAATCCAAAATAATTTCAAACCGGACCCAAAGCAAATTTGATTGCGTTCCTTATTCAAAAACTTTTCTGTGACTATTCTTCCTTAAAATTATAAATTATAAAATCTCAGAAACTTGTAAATTTAGCAACTTTTAATATTTAAAAATCGACTTTGACTGACAACTGATGGAATTTCAAAAAAAAGGATCCGGAATTTGGTGACGATTAAGAATAATTCGACTATAATTTATCGATGAGCCATTCGGTAAATTAGTATGAGTAGTTAGAAAAGATATTTGATGATTAATTCATCAAAGATCTGGCTCCTAACAGATTAATAGGTTGCCTGTAAGAAAATGTAATATAATAATAATATCATAATAATAAACAAATTATGATAACAATAAGATATATTATAATAACAAATGTGTAATGTATAAGTTTAAAAGAGCCAAAGCCGTGGTGTACTGAAGATGATAAAAATCGCTCCACTGCGAATATTGAGAGACTAAAGACTTGCAATTTTAGAGCCCAATAAATTCATATCGACTTTGTGGGATTGGTTGGTTTAATATTTCACAACGAATATCCTGTTAGAGATTGATGCCAAAGTGTTGAAAATATGATTAAAAATAACGTTTAACATTTTGTATCTGAAGATTGAAATTAAATTGAATTAAGAAATCATTGGCGATTAATAATTCCGTAGAAATAATTTGTATGCTGCTTGAGAATGATAACTGATTTGATCCGATTTAAATATGTCAATTTTAATGAATTCTTGTGCTTATGAGCATATGTGCGATTGTTTCTAGAAATAATGGGCTTATATCTAACATAACCAACACTTTACATTTTTGTCGAATTATTATTCTGTAGGGAATTTAATATGAATGAGCATTAATTTAAAGAACTGAGACTAAAACCAATAAAACTAAATATGTATTTAAATAAAGAGTATAATTCGGATAAAATCATTTGTCAACTTAATTAAAGCATAAAAATAAGAATGGGAGAATAAAAGAAAATATAAAGAGAAATTGTAAATTAAATAATTTGAGTTGTCTTAATTTCAATAGATTTATATCATCATTTCTAATATAATTATTGCTATTGTTATTACTCAATTGTTCGTCATCATTTTCTGGATTCGTGTTAGGTTCCGCTATATTTTCTTCATTGTTTATAATTTCATCTTCGTCTTGACTCCAATCAACAAGTTCTCCAAAACAGAGTTGAGTATCTGCATGATAAATGGCATGAAGCAATAGATCACCTGCCCAACCACCTTTGTACATATTGAAGGCCTTCATCGCAGTTGACTGATTTTCGTGCGAAATGACTATTGCACGAACCATTCGACCATCAGTCAAATAAAATGCATCTGTAAATTCAGTTTCAACACCGTAAGTAGGATTGAGAGCAATGAATTTTTTGGTAACATTCGATTCTTTAATATCTTCCATTAGTTCAAATTCATCTCCAGTATTCCACCAACCATGTTCTTCACAAAACTGGTGATATTCCTCTGGAGTGCCGAATTCTCTTATATTTACTTCTTGAAACATCAGAAATTCTTTCGTCGATTTTAGGGTATGAGGCACCCAAACAACTTTCCTCCATTTATTGAAATCTTCTGTTGGTGGATAAAATCCTGGTTTATATTTCATTCGCATTTCACGATCATAATGATCTGGACGTCCAACTTTAGGAGGTATTGGCTCAGGGCTCGGTGTTTTTTCCTTTGGTGGTGGTGGAGGTGGCGGAGGCGGTGGTGGTGGAGGAGGTGGTGGCGGTGGAGGTGGCGGAGGAGGTCTTTCAGGTTCTTCTTCCGGTGTAGACTTGCAACAACAACAACCCATAATTTTTTAATTTTATAGTTATTGAACTATAATTATAATTATATTGATCTATTTAAACCAGGTCAATTATGAAATACGTTTTATGAATACATCATTGATTTTAATAGTTTATTAACCATCTTTAAATTTATATGAACGTATGATAATTGATATTTAAAATTAATGTATTCTTGAGCTTTAATGAGACCAGTTAACCTCTATTAATTGCCGTCAACCGATTAAAGGTTGTGGTTTATTGAACAATATAAATACTATAACAATACTTATAAACAAAATATAATAAAAATAAAGCAAATTCAAATTCAATAAAATTGTATTTTAGATTAGAGATTACTCAAAAGATTGATAAAACGATGATAAAACGATCAGATAATAATTAAATGAGGCAATTAAATTAAAAGAGATATGACATAGAATTCCTGAAAACAAATATAAAATACTTTAAATAGAAGAACAGCTTCAAATTTATATTGAAACAAAAATGAATTTTAGAATACCGACTTACGAATCTACCAAATATATTAGTGAACGATATTCTCAAGATGTGAACGTGCTACCGTGTGCGTGACTGATCAACCGCTAATAAATAAAAATGGATGGAGAAAGAGGATGTGAGTTTAATTACTTATCCGGTTGTAAAATAACGATGAAATCCTAATGAAATAGGTTTCTTTTTACAAAAAAGAAAAATTATTCTAAAGTAGAACGTTGTAATTCAAAATTCTGGATTTCCAGAACTATCTGGAATGATAATTCGAAATGGATTTCAATTTCTGATTGATCAAATTCGTGTCGAGGTATGCTTAATTAAAATCCATAATAAATTGATTGGCAAAAGATAATTCGTTAATGGCATTATGTAATGCTAAAAACTTGAACAAGCCATGGTAAAGTTTTGGTAATGCTCATGATAAATAAATCAAAAACAATGATTAACGATGGAATCATTTAAGTCTATATGATTGAACCTGGAATTTTCAAACATGCTATTTATGCGGATACATGTCCGGAATGAATTGATAAATTATGTGCCCTCTCTTTACACTCTCTTTCCATTCATCAACTATCACTTGTGTTTGCAAAACAAAATCTTTCAAATAATTGTAAATGTAGAAATTATCAAGCTTAAACTCAACGAAAATCCCTAGGTAATAAAAAGTCTCAACCAGAACAAGCAACCATGTTGTTTTGACCTTTGAAGAAAAAGACAATTCCAAAACCCCATTAGGCTACTGAACCAATTAGAAATTTAGTGATGGAGTACAAATTTCAATACAATTATATGTTCAAAGGCTTCAATAATATGTTAGAGGTTATTTTCGTCTAATAAATATCTTGTGCCAATACCACATTGAATTAGATTAAAATATAAATATGTTCGTTTTGGGGTTGCTTTTATTTTATTTTAAACTTTATTATCCTAATTTTATCAGTCTCAATAATTAACTAGTTTTGTGGATCAATGCTGACTTGATCAGTCTCCGTGAGCTCTGACCAACCCCTTAAGGTATACGAATCAAACCTTAATTTATTATTGTTCTTTATATTTTTCACCTCGCTATCAATACTATATGAAGATAGTATGATAGGCAGCAAAGATCCAATTATTAACTTTATCAAAATTA
>JBBMOY010688874.1:0-17891 GCA_037951405.1 Platydemus manokwari | reverse complement strand
GATCTATAATTCTTTTGATTGTATTTTTATTTTTGAAAATGATAGATGTTATTAATAATAGATAAAATAATACTGGGAAGCATTTTACATTCGTATGTTAATATTTTATTGTTTTATTAATTTTGTGAATTTTTTAATTAAAGGATAGCGATGATAAATTTTTTCATCAATCAGGCACACTGAGGTTAGAAACTATGAAGGCATGTAAAATCATTGTTTTGCCCTTTGAAAGATTGGATTGTAGTGTGAAGATTGGTTTAATTTGTTTTAATATATCATTATTTATCATCAATTTACTTTGGAAGTGCGAATGATTTGCTAATTTTTATCAGCATGTTCTATTGGTTATTTGTTTGAATATAATTGAAATAATTTCAAGAATTTTATTATATATATATAGTCAAATAGCAGGATATTGTATTGATTATTCTTTCCTTTTTGTTTTAATCATCATTTTTTTGTGAAATTGTCTAAAAAGATGTCATACTTGTTCAGCATTATCGAATGAAGAATTTAGAAGAAAATTGCACCAACAATATTACCTCAGCAACCAATTCACCTCGTCGGCCTTCAGACATTAAAAATCCTTCAACTAATCATTCTCAGTTTCAAAGATTTACCACAAGTCGAAGTCATATTAAAGGAGTCCCATCTAGACTACCAATTACTTTCATACATAAAAAGTAGAATATATGAATTTCAGATTATTTGATTGGTTTTTGTTCCATAAAAGAAAATAATTTTCCTTAAAAGATATCAGTATTACGATTAATAATTTTTATTAATATTAACGGCTATGAAAATTATGGTTTGCACTTTGTTCTCAGGGTCATTCTGGCTGTTTCACTACTTTGCAATGGTCACTTACATAATCTATAGACGGCAACTTCAAGGGATCCCCATTTGATGTAATATAATGTGGGCGAGTTTAGTTAACATGTCATTAATTCTACAAAAAGTATAACAAAAATAAAGCAAAATAGCTATAATTATCCAATATTTACTGGTGCATGAAAATCTGAAACGTATCGGAAAGGTAGAATGTGTATCCAAATCATCTGATAGTGCAGGCGCACACAGACACATAAATGAGGCATCTCCGATTCACCTATAAGTAGAAATAGTTTTGTCACCAATAAGTAGAACTATCTATCTTTAGCTTTATTAATTTGCTTCGAACAGTTCAAACCATCAAATTTGTTGTAATAATATTGATATTCACAAAGTTTAGTAGAAATGTTTTAATCAATATTAAACCAATATTGATAGTTTATGAAGTGTATTTTCAAAATTTTCTTAAAAATGTAGATACCCCAGTGATAACAACAGTAACAGCAATAGTAGCGTCGATAGCAATTGTAGTGGTGATATTCTAGATTCAGTAGAACAGCGATCCAGCAATTCAAATACAGATGTAAGATTTATTTTTGAATAATTTTTCCCGAAGAATTATGAGCGTATATTAACGAATTTTACACGCTCAAAACTTTCATTTTGTTTAATCTTTCGTGTATAAATTTCTTATTCATATAGATTATTGAAATTGTTATTGGGATATTTTGTTTGTAGAATTTTATCAATGATAAGGTGAGTGAGTTCGAACAAATTGCAATTTATCTATTCTTCTACTTTAATTTCACTAGATGATATATATATGCTAGCTCTGATTATCCTAATGATAAAAGTAAAACAATAAAGATGATTTTTTCCCGACGTTTTCCAATGCTTTTAAAATTTTAATCAATTAATATTTAATATTATGCTTAAATTGAACCATTAATTGGTCATTATGGAAATATGTTCTTCACATTCTGTTTGCCCCAACGAACGATTGACGATTTTACTAATTTATTTTATTATTATATAAAACAGTTTAAAGAAGAGGTTCTCGACCAATGTTATGGCCATTTCAATTCACCGGCTTCTGTTAATTATATTGTTTTCTATTATCAATGCTTGTGTATATCTATAGTTTTATATATTTTTTATCCTTTATATTATCTTTTCAAGATCTGAATGATTTTTATCGTTTTTCATTCGTTTATATCAGTATTTACTTTGTAAGAATATGTTTTGATTCAACAATACCCTATTGTTGTTTATAAACGATAAACTGATCAAAGAATCGTTAGATTGAATTATTGATTTTTCTGCTTAATTCAAGGTAAATCTTCAATTGATTCTTTTGATATTTTCAATGATATCATATTTTTTTGATAATAAACTGTGATTTATGTATTTGATCGCTACATTTCATATGCAAGAAGCACAATACTGATATATTTGTATCAATGATTTCGATTTTTTCGATATAATATAGAATTATTCACATCTAATTACATTTGTTTTGTATAAGCATTAAATCATTTCAGTAAGGAACAAGCTCATTTATTAAAATGTACGTTTGAAACAAATAGATTTTATTTTGATTATAATATTTTTTGGATTTGGCCTTTACCAATGATTTGTTAAAATATTTATTGATTTGAGTTTCATTTATGACATTTAAGTATATTGTCTATATTTTGTCAAACAATATGTATACTTGATCTTCTGACAAGTCAATGTTCACAAATAATAATAATTATTATTATGAAAGATTATACGAGTATATCCGAAGATGGTCGATGTGTTATTACAAATCAGTTGTAATAATAATTGAAAGATTATTATTATTATATCTTGATTTGGTTCGATTCGATTTATTATAATATTTATATTATGAGATTATTCTTTATTATTATCGTTTATTTTACTTTTTTTTTAAATAAAAATATTAGATCTTAGTCATGGCAACAGAAGTACATTAATAGTTATTTGTGATTTGTCATGTATATATGCGAATAATTATTTTTTCCGATATTAAAGAAATTTTTAACATTTTGTATTGTAAAACATGAAAAAATAATAATATAGCTAAATAGATGTATCTGCCTCGTTGATATAATCATGTATTGACTTTAATTTTTGAAGTATAAATATTCGAATCTAGTTTTGGATAATTTTTCTCCTAAATATTTCTGACTTGTGCGTGTGTGCGTCGAAGTTAATCCATCAAAAATTAAAACGTTTATGGTAAAGGTAAAGTGTTTTACTCGTTATCTTTGTGGTCGCTATGTTGGTAATAAGACTTAATACGGAATGATTTATTTAATACAATCACGGTGTTATATGCATCATCTTATTTCTGTTGATGTAATAACATATTGAGAGGTTATTTGGATCGCATCAACTGACAATTGCACAATCACTAATCAATATCCAATCAAACAAGCATACACTCACATCATACATATCACATTCAAATTTCCATTTACGAATCTGACTGACAACCATAATATAAACTCTTATGTATCAAATAATCCATATTTTCATCAAATTCCTAGTATCTTTTAATAATTCATCACATCAATAACAGCAAATTGCTTCTTCAAAATAATTTGCATTTATTCTCTAATGATTGTCTTATTAAGTTTTATCATTTCGATACTTGTGTTTGGTGAAGAAATTCATTAATTAATTATTTAAAATCATTCCGTCAAAAGTCACGAAGTCTGTTCGAGAGAAAGAATTGTTTGTCAAAATTAATTAACCAAACATGGTTTTCATTTTTTTTTTAATTTTTTTATTGCTTGATTAGTATGGTGAAAGAAATGTATTTCTTGATGGTAATGGTGTTTCATTGTGTGAATAAATTGAAACCTAATAGAAATATGAATATCTTGTTTGATCTATATTTATTTATGTTTATGCTTTACTATTAAATACCATATTTATTATCACATTAAATGAATTATTATTATTTAATCAAGCCTGAAATATATTTTATAAAATTTTTATTCGAGTATTTCTTTCAAGGTGTTCATAGATTCAATTGTTGATGTTTTAGTCTCAATTGGTTTGATTGTTTGAATGGAATTCTGAACTAATTGATATTACTGACCAATGGTGATCAGCTATCCATTTATCTCAATCAGTAGTCAATCAATCAGTTACCAATGACAATCGTTTGAAGTAATTTTTGACAATAGCATTGATAAATTCTCCCGTGTATGAAGTTCAATAAATTTTCCTTGGTTTTCAAATTGTCTTTCTTTATTTTATCATTGGATTCGGAAATGTTTTTTTACAAAAATCTTATTCGATTTTATAATGTTTCGTTAGTTGAAGAAAGATGTCAAATGATGGCATTGTTTCTTTATATTTTTTTTTATTTTCGGGTTATTTACATTAAAAAGAGCATTTATGATTAAATAAGGCAATTCCAAGACTAATTTATAGAGTTATTATCACAAATATCTATCCAGTAGATATAAGCTGATATGTAGAGGGTGACAAATGAAAGAATATGTTTCATTTCAATAATTAAGAAATAAACATAGCCATAACATTTAATTTTCATTGTTCTTTTATATACATATTGTTATGGTTTTCATTCCAAATAAACTGCTGGTGTTTTTGATTTGTTTTATAATTTAATTTAGCCATTAGTTTTTCAATGAAATCGTTAATTTTAACAGGGATCTGGATGAACAATTTTTTATAGAAAGTTTATATCATCTCATATTCGGTACTTTCGATTGTCATTTTTAAGATTTTAAGACATTATACAGTGCATACTATCCTATATATGTACTATTCAGTAATATAGTAAAAGAATTTTCAATATATTTTCTGTAAATGGTGATATCTGGTAATCTGGCTTATTCGGGATATGAAATCCTTCATCTAATTATGGTTTCTTTAAAATATTATTAAATATACTTTCAGGCTGCTTAATAAAATTGCTTTATATAAATAAAAATGTGATTGTCTTGATAAATTCCAATTTATTCCGACCAACAAAGATATTTTTCCAAAATTCCATTTGGGGATAGTTTCTTGTTCTTTTTCAATGCTATGTTTTAGATTTCATATTTTTCTCCAATATTTTCAGTGATATTTCTAAAAATATTTAACATCTGTTATAAATATAAATAATCATTATTATTATTAAGATTATTATCAACAATTAAAAATTCCGATTTTTGACATAAATATAATTTTTTATAAAGCTGATATTTCATTATGTTGTTATTCAATGCATTGTCAGTGCTAATTGTCAGTGATAAATAGTGAGATGAAATGGAATTCTAAAACAGAAATCATAGAAATTATGGTGAACATATTGATCGCTAGAACGCAATTATTACAATGGTTTGTATGTGATGAAATAATTATTTTATATTTGTGTCTGTGAACGATTTCTTAACGAAATAATATTGATAAATTTATGAATCTACATAATATGAAGTTTTTATTTATTTTTGATTTTCTTTTTTTGGTATTTTTATGTCAAATTTTGTGTTTATTTTATTGATCAAAAAACATTTGATTAAATTCCTCATCAAGTTTATCGGAGTTTTTGTTGTTGATTGATATTGATAGAATTTTTCTTTTGTTCTGATATGGTTTTCAATCCATCAACCATCTGGAGTGTTTGCGGAAAATTTTGAACTTTTTATTCAATTTTTTCCTTTTTATAAAACATTATGCGAAAAATTTCAAATTATCGTCGACTAGATATTTCCATAATCAATTTTCTTGCTGAAAATTATTTGAAAATATTTGTATTAAATGAAATTCCTCCGTTCTTCTTTCATTTCCGCTTTACGTAAGCTCTGTTGGGCAATTATATTGTGGAGATTATTCTTGAAAATTCCCAATATATGGTCTGATAATTATTTGGAGTGCAATATATTTAAATAACTTTCATCAGTAATTGGTAATGATATTAATAAATAGATGCTGATGTCAATGAACCAATTGTTATGAATGCTGTGTTGGTATTGCGATAATTTTATCATTATCATGAAAATTATTGAAAAGTATTTTTCTGTTTTCGTTATGATTTTTCGATCATTTTAATAATAATTTGTGGAATTTTATCTAATTATGAAAATCGCTTTGGCATGCTGCATTGATGAAATAGCTCCACTGTGTTGTAATGATGCTAAAATATTCTATGGCAGATATTTTTCCATTTCTTTATAATTCTTACTGATTTTGCTGAAGTAATATCAATGCTGTGTTTGCATGTGTGCCAACATTTACCTTTGTTAATTATTTATCAATCATACACACATTTCAATCAAACATTAAGCGCACACACACATGCATTTTTGTGCTTTAAAGTGCACTATTTTCGAGGTTCAAGGTTTTCAGTTAATTTAATCTCTGTCTCTCATTGCATATAGTGAGAGATTGAGAGGAGAGATTATATGGGGGTTTTTCGAGTGCATAACAACACAATGGTAAATACGCTAGGGATAATCCCCTTGCTATAAATAATCTCATCATAAATATTAGAATATTGCTGTCGTTGATCTATGATAATATTTGGTTAATATAAATCTTATTTTATATTTCGTTTGATTTGAATATTATATATATATATATATATGTATTTCATTATTTTATCTGTTGATCTTAACCTAGTATTTTATGATTAGAATTGGTGCTTTGTTATAATTATTAATTTTTTACGTTCTTAGCTATTATTATTTGTTGTGAAAGATACTTATTAATAATTAAAATAGATGTCAAGATTTGCGATTGTATTTGGCGGTAATTCAACTTTTTAAGAAAATTGTAATGATTTTCTTGTTGTGTCAGATATATTTGCATTTAAGACTTTTTTATTATACTCATAATACCGTATTTACCGGACCATAAGGCGCACCCTAACTATGAGTTGACTGATTAACAGATTAGGTTAATTTAAAAATGTATAGTAATATTTAATGGTCTTCATCATCTAAAATGTCACATTCGCTTATATTAACATCATCACCATCTCTTTTTAAATATCCAAGCCTTAATAAATCCTAAAAATCTGTTTTAAGGTGAATCTTATAGTCGGGAAAATACGGTAATAATAAATAATAATATTTTATGATGTTATTTGTTGACATTTTTCTGATTATTTCAATTCAATGTAATTTTTCGATAAAGATATATTTTATTATCATTCATCACTTTTATTGTTGCAGAGTGAAAACTCAGACGATCATAATTTACGAGACCGTTCCAACAATGCCAATCGAATGACAGGTCACGGTGTTCGAGATTCACGCGAGATTAATCTAAATCGAGTAAATGCCTATACCAAAATTGCCAATTTGAAAAAAAAGAATTCTCGAATTATTGGAACATCCGAAAATAATCATTTAAATTTTAATATGAATGTTACCGATTCACTTGATGACGTTCGAGAAGACGAATCAGAGTCATCGGAAACTCCGAGACATTATGCCATCAGATGTCGTAAAGAATTCAATGAATCACTGAGTCCAACCAGTAAACTGACATACCATCCATCAAAGAGAGATAGTAGACCAGTTAATTTGACTCGAGGCAAACAACCATCGATTACTCGCAAAGCCGCCCGACCATATTTTCCACAAGAAAGATTATAAATATATTTATATATAATGTAGATTTTAATTATTGATATAATTATTATTTATGTCATTATTGTTATTATTATTATTTCGACTTGCTGTGGCTTGAGTTTTGAACCACTGATTCGATTCAATCTTTCAGATGGGATTGTGTGATATATATTATCCTCTCTTATTTGCTGTCGCGCCTTGATTTTATTTGATTATTTATTTTGTACATTACTTTCTCATGTTTATTGTTCTGTATTTCAATCGTGAGTGTGTGTATCTCTTTACATGTGTGTGTCTCTATATGTGTGCCTGATTAATGATTATTACTGGCTTTTTGTAAATTAATATTGTTTTTGTACCACTATTGATCTTGTTTGAGTTTTTTTTGCTGAATGTTTGAGTTTCAATACATTTATATAAATATTGTCTGTTGGCGTTAGATTTCAGATTTATCTTGCTTCTGTAAAGTTTGTAAATATTTGTTGATTTTTTTATTGATATATATTGGTGTAACTTTAAAAAAATTATCCAAATTCGATTTGACACATTGACGTTTGCATTTGAATCCAAATAATATATATATATCTTATAAAATAGAACATTTATTTCAAGAGATTTATTTTTTCGTCGCGTTATTGATTGTGATTGAAGATTGAGCATTGATGAGATATTTTTTATCAATTATTTCGATATGTCGATATTGTTGAGGTATTTTGATGACAAAATTGAATTAATCATTGAATTGCAATCTAGATGGAGTCTCATGATATAAGATGTTTAACATTTCAAGAAAATTAAAACACATCTTTTATGAAGCAAACTAATATCTGCAATGCTGTGAGCGGAATATATTGTGTTAATAATTGATTCTCCTTCATTCATTAAACATTTATGAAAATATTTATTCTTGATGAATGATCTGTGTTTTTTCTTATAATCTATGAAGGAAATTCGACTGAATAGTTATCTTAATTTATATTAAATAATATATTATAGATAAATCTTATCGTCATGATTCAATAAACAGCGTTCTAATATACTATTTATAAAATCTATATGACAGGTTTCTCATATTCCATTCTCTAACCACTTAAGCATTAATTATGTAAGAGGTTTGTGATAGGGTGTTTGTTTGGTGTATCGATGAGTAAGAAATTATTATATTTAGTAACAAATGTCGGCTGTCTCAATCCTTATCGTTATGAGTATGTCTAGTTCATTGTTAAGTTTATTTCCACCAAAAATCTCATTTTGATTTGTCATTTTTTGTTTGTAAAACTGAAATAAGTAATAAAAATCAAATTTTTTATTAAAATAACTAAATATGAAATGTATAAATATCGTCAAAACTTAAATTTAAAAATATACTGACAGTATTCTGTGTTGAAGGAATAATTTTAAAACAATAATATTGACCAGAACTATGCGTCACCATACTATTTTCAATAAAGAACGTTAATGAAGAGGTCAGGAATTTTTTCACGATCTGTTATATGTATTTGTCTCGCTAAGAATTTTACTTATGTTTGAATGATTCTGTTTATTAGGAATAAATTTATTTTACTCAAGATTGGCTCTGTTGGTCTAGAAATATGAAAACAATCAGACACGCTCGCTTTAATTTACTGATAATAGTATCGGGGTAAGCACTGGAGTCATGTAGGTGTTTATTTCTATCTAAAAAAAAGTATTACTATATTAAATGTCTGATCGATATTTTGTGCACTGCTATTCTGAGACTACTTAAACTTAACGAGCTCTTTTTCTATATCTGATTGCTGTCTGATTTTCAGATTCACTTTAATAGCAATAATATATGTTTCTGTTAATATATATGAATTGTGACACTTCATACTATCAGCGAAAGGAACTTTTTCCGTAAACGTTTCTAAATAATTCTACACCAAGAATACTAAAATTATAATAAATTACTTTACTGTACTTTTACGAATTTACAAATCAATATAAATTATTATAACCGTAAACATGGTTTCTCACTTGAATAGTCATTTGTTGAAATGATATTGTTGGATGGAGCTAAGAAACAAAAACCAATGAGAGTCTGAAGAATTGACAGTGGGGATATTGGTATTATAATAACTGTGAAAAAAAATGACGTAACAGAACCGACAAGATACTCCACAACATTTAAAAAATGTGGGGTGAAACATCTCACGACACTTGGTAACAGTGAGAAATAGAGAAGTCAAACAGGTGGAAAAAATGATAGTTCAATGTATAATAATAGTCAAAATTTAAATTCAAAAGCTTAATCATATTCAAGCTTCTGACATTTCATTTGACTCTGAATATCTTGATATTTTATTGGACTCTTTGACCCAACTTTTATGTTTCCAAGCTAGTCAAAACGGTTTCTGCGGAGCGGTTTTTGGATTTATTGAACAACCAGAACGATATTATTTAATAAAAATATCAAAGAACCAATTCAGTGTAGGACGTATTTATTTAACTTTAATTCTTGTTTCTTGTCGTGAATTGAATCATGTAAACCAGAGGTGGCCAACTTTTGTGTACGTAAGATTAACTTTTCATTTGAATAACATCTCACGTGATAGACTAAAATTGGCTTCAAGATCGACCGATTGGCCACCCCTGATGTAAACGATGAATAAAGCACGAATAATATTTCAGGCACCAATTCCTTGTTTTTCTTGTTATGTTGCGCTCTAGTTGGTGTTTACACTATTATCGAATGCGATTCATCTTCAACACCGTTTCCACTCCTTTTGAACATTTTATAACACTCATATGCTCTTGTTTTCTACATAGCCTGGTCACTGTAGACATTCTACATCATCAAAGCTTTTTTGCTCAATAAACTCAAACTTTTTGAAATTCAAAAAAAACTTTTTGTTTTGACAACGATGAGCGCAGCTTTTAACCAAAGCATATATTGGCATGAAATTTGACATTTGTTCGACATATCACACATCAATTAAAAGGGTCACAAGAACTAAGAAAAGAACACTCAGACCCGATAAACGCACGTACCGCTAACCAATCAAATTCGTTCTAATATTAATCTATATTTTGAAGCTCAGAATCGACAGGCACATACCTACAAACTGCATCAAGCTCAAATATCCGCCAATGGCAAGAGATGTAAGGAAAATCTCAAGCAAATCAATCCACGAACAAATAAAAGAGGTTGATTTCATGGATTTCTGCCAGTCTTTTTTGGTCGGTAACATCAGTGCTTAGTTTATGCGTGATTTTAATAATAAGTCTTTTTGGTTACTCTTCATTCTGCTTTGACTTTCTGGTGGTGATTCCGTCTTGAGTGATTTTCTTTGTGATTTGCGCAAAGAGTTACTGTATTTTTTGAGACTTTGAGTGTAATATTTTAGTTAATACAAATTTTCAGATCTAAATTGTTGATTGATAACCCAACACATATATTTGACAACAATATCAGCTTTAAAAAATTATTTATACAAATTTATATACCATTAAATATTTGATCACAACAGCAAATAATTTTTAATTATTATTTGACGGTAACTTTTAATAATTGTTAAGGAATTTTTCTATAAATCCATAATGAACCTTATTTCAATTTATCCAATCCGATGTAGATTTTCCTATTATTTAACAACTGGGCAGCTGTGGTCTTCTACTCATTAATTTTTACCACACATTTTGTTTTAATTCAAAATTATTTCCGTGCTAATTTCTCTAGCTTTATAATTTTTCGTAAGCAATTTCACAAATCCACTCTGTCTTAATCACCTGATCCCACAAAACATCTTTTCCGACGCTATAAACTAACATTCTTCATTCTCTTTCATCATTTTTCCGAAATATCCATTGATATCGTTACTTCTTATTGTTCCTGGTTTCTTCCAATTTCCAATGAAGTCATAAAATCCTCTGTTCTAGTGGTTGAAAAGGGCCGCTCAGCATTTGACAATTATTGAAAACATGACCTCCTTTTCCACATATTAGATATTTTTTCTCAATAGTCACTAAACTATGGTGATTCATTGATCGTTAAAGTTGTTCTCGTCTATGGTATTGTGTCTCTTCCCATTTAATTGGTTTTGAGTTAGTGAATCTTTCCATGTGTTTGTGATTTCATCCCCTGATTCTTTTCAAATATTCTATGTGCTCGTAGTCTTGAGAAATTCCGCTGACCAAAATTATATTTTGTTTCATTTATATTTGTAATATTAGGAATTTGTTGAGATGCTTCTCTACTTTCGTTGATCTTGCCAGGGGACTAAGTTTCAGACATTTTCATCGCTGGAATTATAAAAAGAACTTCTCTCAGACCTTTCCTAGGGTCAATATTTTTAACAATTGTTTCACACACCAATTCTTATTTCATAACCGTTCTATCACTTTTTGAAATCGAATCTTGAATCATTATCATTTTGTAAAACTCTTGTTAATTCAACAATTAAGTTGATAAATGACTCATTTATTTCAAAAGTGTCCACCAACCACCTTCTTATGTCTTGTTTAATTGCTTCATTCTTGAAATTCTACTGTAAGATCCCAGCTTTAAGATTGATTAATAGCCAGTTTTCTGTATTTTTGTTCCATCGAGTAACTTCATTTTGATCTTATCTATCACATTCTCGGACATTAAATTTCAGGGTTTCTTCTTAGGCAGCAAAACCAATAATTTCTTTCACTTTTGGCTTCTGGTAATAGTAAGTATAAATGTATATTTTAAGAACAGTACTAAACAATTGAATATTAAAACAACCAATTGCATGACTATAAGTATTAAAAATTATATTTATATAAAACTCCAATATTCAAAATCATAAAAGAAAATCATAATTTTTAAAAAAATAATATTAGGTAAAATAAAACATCAGGAGTTAGATACCTATTACACAGAACCCCAGAAGGCAGCCAACAGTGTATGGAGCGATAGTTTTCTCCATGATAGATTTTGGCCAAGCATATTATCGTATTGAACTTGAGGAAGATTCTAATTGTAAAATGGTGTAAAACACTAGTACTAGGCAGTTTTGTTTTAACAGATTACCTTTCGAATTATGTACTGCGTCAGCAACGTTTCAGAGTTTAATGAATACGATATTAAAGGATTTAGTTCACAGGGACGTTCTTGTTTATCTGGACGATATTTTAGTGTATGAGAGAACAGTAGAGGAACATAGTGAGAAACTCGAAAGGATATTCAGGTTGAAAACCAAACCCGCAAAATGTGCTTTTGGTATTAGAAAGTTGAATTTCCTGGGTCATATGGTTAGTGCTGAAGGTATAAAAACTAATAACGACAAAGTAAAGAAAATTAAGGAAGCAATTAAACTTGGTTGCATTACTCAGTTGAGGTCGGTTCTAGGATTATGCAATTAATACGGAAGATTTATAAAAGACTATGCATTAATTACTGCTTCGTTCTATGTGATGAAGACTGGAAATGACAAGAAATTGGAGTAGATTACATAGTGTGAGGAAAGGTTTGTAAACCTTAAGGAAAAATTATGCACATCACCGACTTTGATCTTTCTGGATCCAAACAAAGGGATTATTTTAGATACCGACTCTAGTTTCGAAGCAATTGGCGGTGTTCTAAGCCATCATTTTGCAAATTTATCGGAATTCAATTTCGAACTTCAATATCGGAAGGGATCAGATCATGGAAATGCGGATGGACTCTCAAGGATAGGCGAATCATTTTGTTCACGAAGCTTAACTCAGCACCAAGGTGCTAAAGAAGGTAAGTCAAAAAGTGGGTTTATTAATGTTGTCGAGTATTTAATTGCAAATAATGACGAGCTAAGGTAGAATCAACAAGAAGATAATGTCGTTGGTTCCATTCGAAAATGGTTACAGAAAAGGAAAACTGGAGTCAATTTAGAGGCCAAGAAAAGCAAATATTTTAACAGTTTAGAGAAATATGAATTGTTTGAAGATATGATAGTGTATAATGAAAATGAAAAGAAGCGAATTGTTGTACCAGAGGTTCAGTCTCAGAAACTAACTAGATACCTCCATGAGGTGTTGTGCCATATTGGTAATAAGAAATTGGTAGATAATATTCAAAAAATTTACTTCTATCCAAATATGTAACGAAGCATCGAACATGAATTACGGAATTGTGATATTTGTGCTAGATGGAAGGTATACCCTGAACGGACTAAAGAAATTATAATTCCAAGGGAGGTGTTTGGTTCTCTGGAATAGATAATTATTGATGTTGCGCAATTTGGAGAATTTATGACAAAAACCAGATATTTGTTGGTTATTGTAGATAGATTCAATAAATTAATAAGCTTAGTGCCACTTATTCGAGAAGAAGAGATCAGTATTTGCAAGTCTATCGATAATTAGATCTATAGGTATGGTTCTCCAAAATCAATGATCCTTGATCGGGGTAGAATCTTCGAGGGTGGGGAAATGAAGGAATTAGCGATACGTTTTGGAATAAAGCAAGAATTCACCTCTCCATACCAACATCAGGCAAATGGCTTAGCCAAAAGAATGACTAGGTCGGCCCCAGACATGGTAATTTCCAGGGACATCCAAAATCTCGAAGAATTAAGTGGCCAAAAAGGATCTCAAAAACAACTAGAGAGGAAAGTTAGATAAAAATGAGTTTTTTTAATATTGAAAGAAACGCGTGTGATTTTTAAATAAATAAATAAATATTGATGGAAACAACTGATGTTTTATATTATATTTATGTAAAAATAATAGAAAACATAATAAATATATTTGTGTTTAAATATCACTATGCCATTACCATGGATATATTGATATGGAACTAAAATGCAATCAATATAATCACAACTTAAAAAAGTATTAATGAAGTTGTTATAGGATCAACCAATCAATAAGCGAAGACCCAATTAGTAACACTGAATTCAAGCACTAATCCAATACACTTTAAAGCTTTTATTTTTTTTATCTTCGCTGATTTTTTCTCTAAAGAAATAGAATTCACCAGAAATTCAATTCCTAATACTCCTGGTGTTATAAAAGTCAGCTCTTTAATATAAATTCTCAGAATGGTGGGTTATAGGAAAATATAAAAAATTATATTATATCATTAGGATTTTCCCGTGATGTCAGTGTTGAATAGAGATGAAATTTTGCAAAAAATAAATACGGTTTTGTTCCTTGGTACCCTTAATTTAGTACTTATAGCATTTACATGCCAGAACTACAGGCATATCAATCAACCAATGACAATTGACATAAATCAAAAATTATAATTCGAATAAAGCACATAGCCACACACACAATACAGAGTATACGAAATCAACAAATCCAATGGGAAGTTGAGAAATAAAAGATCAAATCAAAATGTGATACAAAAATTACACACAAATCTCAGGTATAAATACCGATGTGAAGATGTCCAACTACCAGTATTAGTATTATGAGTCATTGCTTTTCATTGTGGACAAGAGACGTACTGAGTACTTGTTTTATTCAACACTAGAATCCAAATAATGTCCGTAATTTATGGTAACCTGAGGCTACTAAAATATGTTTAATGATAATATTAGGATTTATCCGTTAGCTAGTCAAAGATAAAATCATCATGACAATTAAAATGACCATATCTGTGTATTACCAGCAAAATTAGCAGGAAATTGTAAAAGTATTTCAAAATCAAATTATTCTATTATTGGTAACTTTCACGACCATCCGTCCTAACGAATTATGAACCCAATCTGTGTTCCATTAATGGATCAACAACCAAATTTGCTATCACCTGTCGATAATTTTCTAATATTAATATAAAATTCGGTTATGTATACAAATAAATTTTATCAATGTCATGCTTAGATGTCATTTGAGTTCATTTATATCGCTCTCACCAGTACTGTCTCATAATCATTTGTGCCATTTCGTTAATGATTATTTTTCCCGTAAACAAATAACTGTTTGAAGTTATTGCGGTATATTAGTTGAAAAATTTTCCGATAGAAGTGTGGGTGGAGGGAAGGTAAATCTTCGCAGAATAATTTTTTTCAGTCATATTTTTTATTAATTTCCACCATTTATCTGCCTAACTTAATTGCTTATTATATAACCATGAATTTATTTATCACATCGAGTTATTTGAAAGATAAAATGTAATGTTTATATTAAAAAGTATAAGCTATAATTTGAATTGTCATTGTTTTAAATTTATGTTTCTTTTATTGATAAATTGATATTTTTATATAAAAGTAAAACAAAAATAAATAATCTGAAACATATTTTACAATATCTGCAATTTTCCTTTTGTAATTTACCGTTATTCAGCACTTGTTATTATGTATCATTGTTCTCTGAGATATATCTGTGATGAAACTAATTGTAAGTTTTAGTAGTAGCTACCTCGGTTAAAATTGAAGATTCAGTGGATGAATTCATTTATACGATTTTCGTAAATTATTTATTAATACAAACAAATCCAACTTTTTAAACAAATTTTAAAATCTTTTCCAAAGAGCTTTTATTGCTAATCTTAACCAGGCATGTACATAAATAAGTATATTTAAATTATTTAAAATCACTTGATTTTAAAATTTTTAATATTTTAAAAAATTTCAGAAGTATTTTTTTAATTTTTGAAATTATTATTTAAATTTTTTAATTAAATTATTATTAAATTATTATTGAAATTGTTCCTTTAAATTTTTGTTGAAGTAAAGATCCATTTTTAAAATAATTTAATTTTTAATTTTAATAAACATCACTATTTGCATTACAGAAAACAAAACCCAAAATGCCCTTTGAATTGTTAATTTTGTTTCATTTAAAATATAAAATACGATTTTTTTTTGTTGTACAAAAGTTGCTATGGAAAATTTAGTGATTTCGTTATTAATTCTTCTATGAACACACTCAAATAAGCTACTAGTGTTTTGTTGAAAATAATTTTTAGCCAACCAATGCATCTAGGATTTTATATTTATCAAAATACTATCTTTGAATTAATAAACTCAACGACAATTTATTTAGAATAAATTTTTAAAACTGCTAAAGTTAAACATAGTTTCAGTGCGATATAAATAGATATTTTGAGAAAAACTTTAATGATATTTTTAAAAAGATTTCATAAACTAATTTTAACCAATCAATGGATCGAATCGCCTAGATCTATAATCAAATGAAGACATCAGTTTGCAAGAGCACCCAACGTACCCTATATATTTTGTGTTGGGTTATCAATCAACAATTTAGATCTGAAAATTGTATTAACCAAAATATCACAGTCAAAATCTCAATAATTATAATTAATCCTTTCACAACAGTAAGTCACTCAAAATGGGATCAGCGCCCGAAAGTCAGAAACAGAATGGAAAGTAATCAAAATGACGGATTACTGCAAATCACACAAAGATAAGGTTAACACCCAAGTTACCGACAGAAAAGACTGAAAGAAACTCATCCTCTTTTATAGATCTATCGGGTGTCTGCTTGATGTCACAGATCTTCGTTTGCTGAATTTGTTCGTGGATCGATCTTTTCTAAATTTTCCTCGTATCTGTCGTGCCATTGGCGTATATTTGAGCTTGCTGCCGTTTGTAGGTATGTGCCTGTCGATTCTTAACTTCTAAACATGAATTGGTATTAGAACGAATCTTATTGGTTAGCGGCACGTGTTTTTATTTGGTCTGTGTGTATCGACTCTTTTAAGGGTTCTTTTCTTGGTCCCTGTGATCCTTTTGATTGATTTGTGATCTACCCAACATTTGCAATATGAGAAAATATAGGATAAATCAGATCAAAACGACTTAAAACCCGATGCTTATAATTAAATGCAACAATGAATAAGATAAATAATTAAAATCTTATAATCGCTTGTAACTGGCGAAACAAAAAGCTTCTTTCAACAGAAAAGTAATTGATATGGTTGCTAAAATGTCATAACCAACTTCATCTGACACAAAGATCAATTATGCATATAACCCATACGATCATATTTAAAATAATTTCATCTCTTGATATCAAATAGGATATCAAAACTACTAAGGCAAAGTACTGTATTAACTACAGGCTTAAAATAACTGTTTTTTTACATTGTCGTGTGTTGCCCCCATCGCATTTTAATCTGCAAGATTCTAACCCAGTTTTAACAACAGATATAAAAATAACTTGCATTTTATTGAATTGCTATATTTTTATAATATTCATGTTTTATTTAGAATAAAATAATACATGCATAGGATTTTTAAAATCTACTAAAAATTAATTATTTGAAAAGCTGGTCAAAGTAGGTCAAAATGCAATTAATTGAAAATTAGCGCGGACCCCTTTTTTTTAACATTAGAAGCAATAGGAATGATATCTACGATTTTTAGAGTTATTTTAAAGAAAATTGACTTCGAAATTATTGAGAAGTGCCAGGAACAAGAATAAGTATAATTAATATCTATTTAACAGATTGGATACATAGATCCCAAACCTGTCGATGTTGTAATGAAATGAAGATTTGATCCAAATCAAATAAATCGTACA
>JBBMOY010687763.1:0-11421 GCA_037951405.1 Platydemus manokwari | reverse complement strand
GTGTCTACTAATTTATTTATATATAACAATTACATTATTTTGGTTTTGTGATCCATCATTTTTAAAGTTATAATTTCAATTAATAATATTACACTTGTGTCATATTCTAACATTTTGATTGTAGCATTTTAATTATATTAATTATTGATAATAATCGTTCATTGATAATAACATCACAGTCATATTTGTGCATGACTATATATTTTGCCAATAAATCTCTTCTATTCAACAGATCTTTCCTCCGTCCGCTTCGGACGTTGATGGCTACTTGCTCTGGCAACGTGCCGACCATTCATTCATATTTTTGTGTTAAGTTTCAGCTTTGTTCCGTTGTTTTTCTCGAAAAAAATTACCTATAAAAATATAATTGTTTTGATTTGGAGATAGATTTATACACAAATCAACCGACTCATAAAGATCAATTTACGTAAAAACTCCAAGACACTTTCGTACAATAATTAAAGTGGTTGATTAATTTATTCAAACTTTCAGCGTCGTCAACCAGCTTCGTTATCACCAAGGTGGAATAACTCCATCCATTAAACTAACCTTTAGATAGCCATATTTATAAATTTCCAGTAGTGAGGTCTCCATACCCGCTATTGAAGCCCCTTATAGGACCAGTAAAATAAACTAAAATACAGCTCAACAACAACAACAAAATATTTATTTAATAATGAGCGGCAAATGACGAAATAGTGTGTGGATGAAATTGTAATGATGAAACAAGCATTTGGAAAACAAAGATGAAATAAATTCAGAGAAAAAATAGAAAAGATGCAAATACTAGTAAGCAGAAAAGAATTTGAAAAAGCTAAGAATCTAATTCAACAAGAGATACCATGCAAATAAGTGGTGAATAATGGAAAATAATAAAGGGAATTGATAGAATAACAAGAAAAAATCTCCAATTGTAAGAGCCATTAAACGTAAACGTATGGATATTGCATTGAGGAAAGGTATATGAAATAAATTTCACGACACACGCATGTACAACAATTGAGAAAATTAAGAAGATAATAGCGCAACAGTTGGAGGGTAATTATGGGCTAACAGCATCATAAATGATAATTTTACACAAAATAAAAAATCTAAAAGAGGAAGAATATCTGATAGACTTAGGATTGTCACAGTATGAGTAGGACATTATCTATGTACCTTGTACAGTATCTATTACCTTTTTTCGGATCAGAATCACAGTTACTATTTAAAGAATTAAGAGATGAAATATATACGAATTGTGTTGCTGCTAAAGCAATTTTGTTGATAATGAGTTACAATTGTTCAATGATAAAAGAGCAAGAAAGAGCAAAATTTCATCAAGAATATGGGGAAATAAGGAATATTAAGGAATGAACTATGGGAAGAATATGACCAGAGACAAAAAATCGGTGCAACAATAAGGTATACAGAAAATTTTTTTAGAATAGTAGGGAATTACGTAATAGAAACTGGGATAATTATGATAAATTTAATGAAAAAATCTGGATGAAACTAGTAAAATAAAACGAACAAGGATAATATTAGGAATATTGAGATCAGAATATATAAGTGAGGAAACAATAAAAACAACAGAAGTAGCTTTACAGTCAGGGATATCAATGTAGATATTGTAATACAATGTTGCTGATCTGCATAACATGAAACTTCAAACAATGGAAAAACCAGCCGATGCACAAAAGCGTTTCATAAAAAGAGATGGCGAACTGTGTTCTTTGATGTTGTCAACGCGGCTCTCATGATTTGGTTCAGACAATATTTCAACAAACCATGTATAGGATTGATAAAGTACATCATTTGCTATAAATAGAAAAGGAAGAACCAGTCATGCGTAGCTTAATTTACATACATAATTTTCGTGATAACATTGATTTTAACACTTAATTATGGCACGATTATTATAATGATTTCTGAAGATATTGCAACATATATTTGATTTATGAGCCTGCACTAATGTTCAAATTCGACTTTATCTGAATAATTTTAACACAAACTGAATTTCATCATCAATTCAAATGAAATTTTTGATCTGTAAAATTATTTTGTCCAAGACCGCGCTAAAGGGTTTTGTGGAATACTGTTGAAATCGCATTGAACTTAAAAAGCATCATTTTTTTTAAAAATTGTGAAGACTGCTTTCTGACATTTAACGTGACATGATCGATAACCAAATCTCTTAATGTTTACAATTACCGCACAAAAGCTAATTAATATTCGTCATTTTATTATTATTATTATCTTTAATTTCGTTAATAATGAACTTGTATATTGTATCATTCTTATTTAACAATCATGATATGTTAAATTTTCTAATTGGAGTTCTGAGAAAGAACCGGATAGTTAGTTGAGATTATCATCTATCTTATTTGATATCTTTGTTGTCAGATATTTCTTTATATTAACAACTCTTAGTAAAATATTGATTCTTTGAACTTTAATCACCAACAAACTTTTCTCTTTGACTTTCAAATTTTAAAAGATTACCGTTAAATATGAATTATTCATTTATTCCTTTTCTTAAATAATTCAATACATGTGTTTTATACGCCTTAATTTAGAAACCAGAATTAAGCCTTTAAATAATCGTCAAACATGCAATAAGTGTTTGATTTAATTGTGTAATTAGTGGATTACAAAGCATTTATGCAATGATTATTTTGAATGCATGTTTCAAGTAGAATAATTATTATGCAATTTATTTGAAACGAGTATGTCAAACTTAATGTAGATCTTATCCTAATAACAGCAATATAAATGAATGACGATTATTTACCTACAATTTATAAAATCTAAAACCAAATTTTGAAATCTATAAGTGGAAAATTAATTATTGTGATAACATATAAATGCTTTCAGTTAAAATAAAACATTAAAAAATATCCAATAATTGTTAATAAAATAATACAATATTAAAACAAAAATCAATAATTATCATATTTGTATATATTATTGAAACGCTGCCAAAAAACCGGATAAAGACACACAAAGGCATAAATAAATAAAATCCCACAAATCATCCTTAAAATGGAATTTATTAGAAAACAAGAACAAAAATATATACATTAAAAAGCTTCATCTGATTGATCAAAAATTTTACAATTCAGTTTTAGCATCATCCTTCTTGTCATCCCCTGGTTGAGGTGGTGGAGCCCCACTCTGTTGATAAAGTTTGGTCATTATTGGTGTCACTGTGTCTTCCAATTTCTTTTTCTGTGCCTTCATTTGTTCAGTATCGGCATCTTGGTTTTTCTCCAACCAACTAATAGCCTCCTCAGCGGCCTTCAAAACGGTTTCTTTATCGGCTGGACTCAATTTGCCACCCAATTTTTCTTTATCATTGGCTTGTGTTTTCAATGAATAAGCATAACCTTCCAATTCGTTTTTAGCTTCAACCTTTTCCTTAACCTTTTTATCTTGATCGGCATACTTTTCGGCATCTTTAATCATCTTTTCAATATCTTCAGTATTCAATCGATTTTGGTCCTTTTGAATGACGATTTTATTTTTATTTCCAGTACCCTTGTCTTCAGCTGATACTTTCAAGATACCATTGACATCGATTTCAAATGTCACCTCGATTTGAGGAACACCTCTTGGAGCAGCTGGAATGCCAGTGAGATCGAATTTACCGAGGAAATGATTGTCTTTAGTCATTGGTCGTTCACCTTCGAATACTTGAATGGTCACAGTTGGTTGATTATCAGCAGCAGTGGAGAACACTTGAGATTTCTTCGTTGGAATAACGGTGTTTCTTGGAATCAATTTTGTCATCACACCACCTACTGTTTCAATACCGAGAGTCAATGGACAAACATCCAATAAAACAATATCTCCGGTTTCTTCTACACCACCAATAACACCGGCTTGTACGGCAGCTCCAAAGGCAACTGCTTCATCTGGATTGATACCTCTACTTGGCTCCTTTCCATTGAAGAACTCTTTAACCAATTGTTGAACTTTTGGAATTCTTGTTGATCCACCGACTAAAACGATTTCATTGATGTCTTCCTTTTTCATATCGGCATCTTGCAAGACTTTTTCGACTGGTTTCATTGTTGATCTGAACAAATCCATATTTAATTCTTCAAATCGAGCTCTTGTCAAAGTTTCTGAGAAATCTTCACCATCGTACAAAGATTCAATTTCAATTCTTGCACTGTGAGCATTACTCAAAGCTCGTTTTGCTTTTTCGACTTCTCTTCTCAATTTTTGGACTGCTCTCTTGTCATCACTAATATCCTTACCCTTCTTCTTTTTGTACAACTTGATAAAGTAACTCATGACTCTTTGATCGAAATCTTCACCACCTAAATGAGTATCACCATTGGTTGCAATGACTTCAAAAACTCCATTATCAATTGTCAACAAAGAAACATCGAAAGTTCCTCCTCCAAGATCGAAAACGAGAATGTTCTTTTCACCACCCTTTTTATCTAATCCGTAAGCAATAGCGGCAGCAGTTGGTTCATTGATGATTCTCAAAACGTTTAATCCAGCAATTGTTCCAGCATCACTGGTGGCTTGTCTTTGAGCATCATTGAAATAAGCAGGCACCGTAACAACAGCATGAGTGACAGGTTTACCCAAATAAGCTTCAGCAATGGTCTTCATTTTACCCAAAACCATGGCAGAAATTTCTTCTGGTGCAAAGCTTTTTACTTCATTTCCGACTTGAACTTCAACGTTGGGTTTATTGTTTTTATCTGTGACTTTGAATGGAAAGTGTTTGATATCATCTTGCACGGTTTTGTCATTATAATTTCGACCAATGATTCGTTTCACATCAAATACCGTGTTTTCTGGATTGGTTGTCAATTGATTCTTGGCAGCATCTCCGATCAAACGTTCACCTTCAGTTGTAAATGCTACATATGAGGGAGTAATTCTGTTTCCTTGATCATTGGCAATTATTTCAACACGACCACCTTTGAAAACTCCGACGCTAAATTAATTCTCAATTTATATTCCAATAATGAATGTTAACTTACCATGAATATGTTGTTCCGAGATCAATACCGATGACTGTTCCGTAATCTTCCTTCTTAGGTTTGTCCTTTTTCTCTTCATCAGCAGCATAAATACTGCATATTAATAACGAAATAAATAAAATTGATATTGATTTCATTTTGAAAGTCAATAATAAATTTCTAAAAATATCAATGAGTGAAGTAACTTAGTTGAATAATGCTTTTATATGAATATTTACACGTATAAGAAAAATATAGTATGTTCTGATAATCGTGTTAAAATCTGATTGGTTGAAGGTGAATTACGTAAAAATACGTAAATAAAGTTATGTGATAAAACAAGTTGTATTTTTGAATACCAAATAAATTTTAGAATAACTTTCGTTAAAAATTTTTATAATGTTAACAAAATAAAATTGTAGTTTATTAAGCTATAAAATCAAAAATGATTATTTTAAAATTGTATCAATTATGAGTTCTTGCTTTGTTTTGATTCGTTAAGAAAATTTTTAAATTTAAATTTATTGTAAGCAATTTCGGTATGAATGATATTTATAATTTGTAGTTATAAACGATTTCTAGTTACAATTATTTCTTTATAATTGCATTTTTATATAAGTTCTTTAATTCAACCGAGTTCTTTTCCAATTATTTTATAACCAAACACCAAGTTCTCGTTAAACTTTTTCCAGTCATTTTTATGCAACCTACAAAATAATTTGATAAAATTGCCAAAATTGATCACTATTCAAAGCTATATACCGTATTTTCTGGATTATTATGCACATCCTCAAACAGATTTTTTAGGAATTATTAAGGCTGGAATATTTTTTAAAAAAAGATAGTGATGATATTAATAATGTGACATTTTAGATGATGAAGAGAATTAATTCTTGCTATACATTTTAAATTTAATTTAATTTATTAATCAGTCAACTTATAGTCCGGAAAAGACAATAAGTAAATTGATGGGCTCAAAACCCCCTACTGGTTTGAAGAATTGTAAAAAAAAAGGTTTAATTAAATACTAATATGAAAATGCCAATTATCAATGCCCGTGTACTAAAATCATTGTTTAGTGATTTCTGTCTTCATATGTAAGTATAAACATAAATATCATCTTTTAACAAATAAGTATGTCGAGCTGATCGTTGATGTTAATCATGAATGCTTAATGAAAATAGTCATTTAAATTCAAAATTGAGATTTAAAATTTTTAATTATTAATTTAATTAATGATATTTTAATATTATAAAATGAAGCCCCAAATTTGATTACATTATTTTACAAATGATCATTACCAATAAAAACATTTTACACGTCATGTTACACCTATTATGTCATTAATCACGGACTATTATATCATATGAGTCTATTAATAGACAAACATTCGTATTGCTAATTAATCATGGTCATAGGAAAATATTTTATACGTGAAATTATTTTGTTGGTCATTTCAATGATCAGTGTATTTGTTTTTTTACAAAACAAACAAATCATATTATTACTACGTATTAGAATGTCAATAAATATTGTTGAGTATTTTTTAAAACGTGGACTTCATATGGTCAATATTAATCCACATGTTCAATCGTGTCAAAGCAATAGATTTATTTATTTCAAGTCCCACTGTTAGAATATTATATATAATTATCAATTTCAAATCTGGTTTTAGTAAAAATAAATTCTTTTAAGGATGTTGGTTGTGGGTTGGAAGAACCTCCTACTAAAATGCTTCATGGTTATCGCACATGAATCATTATCTTTGGATACATTTTTCCAAATGTTTACTGTTGGCGAAGGTTATGATCAATGAGGGGAGACACTTGTAAAATTGAGTTCATTTTGTGAGAGAAAATTCAGTTAAATCGTATGATTAAGTAACACCATATTTATGAAATAAGTTAACCAATTCTTGAGATAATTTAAGAGATTTCATCAATAGTAGATTTCTACAATAAAACACATGTGTGATCTTGTCTGAATGATTTCCTTAATACAAATTGTTTTCGTCCTAAACAAATAGTTGGAAATTTTGTATTTTTTCAACGAGAAATTTACAAATAAACCAGAGTCGAAACAACTACAAAACGTTGAATTCAATACCAGCACAATTTAATGAGAAAATTGGTTGCAATTCTAATAAACCAAATATAGTTTAAAAAAATCAATTTAGTTTCATTTGATATGATCTTGTATGACACAAAAATTTTGAAAATCATCAAGAATATTTCATTCGACATAGAATTCAATCAATCAAGTAGTTATTCAACTTTGATTGGTTAATTAAAATTTCGTGTTTATGGAGATTACTAGCTGCTAATTTTATTTTCCAATAATCACCATGATATCTTGATTTAAAAAAATAACCGTTAATAATCATTTCATCTAAGATTCTTTAGAAATCGGATTAAAATTTGACTACATGATACTACTTATAAAAACTTCGAAAAAATTATTATAAAAACTTTAATTTTATTTTCAATTTTCTTCTAACATTAAAGCATTTTTTCCCAATAATATTGTAATGATTCAAGTAATTTAATTATGGATTTTTAAAAATATGACTATCTAGACCCATTAACACGAAAAAATGATTTCAAGTTGCCCAATATTTTAGTTATAAATATATTCGTTGTAATATAACATAAGGGGGTCGGGTGGGTTTTTATCTTTACAAAGGGAATTTAGGGAAATAGATATTGTTATAGAGCTGGATCAACGATATGATCTAAATTTTAACTGCCATCGATGTCTTCAACGATATCAAAATTTCAAACATCTAAATCAAAACAGCCATCCAAGTCTTCAATTTCTCAATTGCCTCAACAAGATGAATCACCTTCTCAATCCCAGTATACCAGAAGATAGGATCCCAGTCTCAAACAAAATCTTCCTGCCAAAGTCTACGAAATCCCCAATCCAAGTGAGAAGTAGACATTAATGATGAGACATTTTGATTTGATTTTTGATTTTTGTGATCATCTTAGCATGAAATGTATATAATTTATTTTTGAAGATGTAGAAATTTTTGAGTGAAGTATGTAGATAATTTATTGTAAAATTATAATAATAAAAATATATGATTGGCGAAATTATTATGAAATTACTTGCTTAGAACAATAATGAGTAATATCATAATAAAATTTCTAAATGTGGATAAAATATAAATTATAATAAATAAATGTAAACGAAATATAAATGATGATAAACAAATGTAGGCGAAATATAAATTAATAAAAGTGTGAGTGTAATCAAATTATTGTGGGCTAAATAGAAACTCAAAATTAATAAAGTGGGCGGAGAATAAATTGCAATTATTAATGTAGTCGGATTTTTAAAATAATTTTAAAATCCCACAGGAAAAAAGAAAATAATAAACGAAAATAATTATTGATATTCAGTAATAGAAAATAGGATATAACGTTTCTAACAGTCATTGGAGCATTTTAAATGGAATTAAAATTTTTATAGATTTAATTTTGTATAAAATCTGATTGGATATAAAATTTAATTCTGTATAAGATTTTTTGTATAAAATTAAATTAATTTGTTTAAATACTTGTATTAAAACAAGGGAAAAAACTACCTTTTACTGAAAGAAAAAGAATTTAATTAAATACGATTTCACATACTAATAATAAATATTGAAAAAGGGTTTACCGATATTGTAAAATCTGTAACATTTTTAAAATCTATATTTCAACTCAAAGGAAGTTCGCTTTCGGAGCCTTCTCTCGTTGACTCTTGTTCTTAAGGTGAGTGTTTGGATAAAATTATTGAGCAATTAGTTCAGCTTGATTGAATTGAAAATTTTTCATTAAAAAGGGGATTTAGATTAGATTTTTGTGTTACGAATTGTAGTAGATTCAAATAAAAAATATTGACATAATTTTTGTCGTTAATTATTGATTTATTTTGATTATAATATTTTAATTCACACACCTACCGGATTGACATCGCGCTTCAACCAGTAGAACAGAACAGCAACAATATTTTAGAGTACACTAAAAGTCACTCCATTTTTAGATTTGGGAAACATTCATGTTTCCAATATTTTTAATTCGTGAAACGGGATTTTTTACAATTGTAGTAATAAAGTATAAATATCGGTCACAGTTAGTTACTTTTGTCACTTGATTACAAAATACTTATTCTTCCTAATAAATCTGTTCACCTATTTGACAAAAAAATCTAAAATAATCTGTCACCGACTTCTAAATCAACTAGCTTTTAATCCCTATGAATCGCGCGTATTGGATTATTCAAAATCTATCATAAATTAATATTATAATCAATAAGTATCATTTGTCTGTGACAACACTTCATACTTTTATTTATGGGTAAATCCGATCATACATATTTGGGTTGTGAACTTGAATGCATCTTAAATTAATTTAAATATAAAAACATTTAGGCTTCATCATTTTTGCTTAGGTTTCGGTCTTCCACAGTTTGATATTATTTAGTGTTAATCAAGATTTACAATAGAAATTTTTTGAGAACACTGTTATGCAAAGACAAAGTGGATTAAAAGAGAAGCAGTGATTATTTTGAGGTTTTTTTTATGATGATGTGTTTAAGGAAATTTTCCAGATAAAATAAATATATTGAAGTTGAAGCTTCTGGTAAAATAAGATCATAAATCTGTTTATTTGACGTAAAATTAGACTAAAAAACTGATAGAACTTGATAATAACACATATGGAATTCAAAGAGTAGAATTTCGTGAACCTATTCATATGAAATTTAATAACGAGATACTAAATGATGTTACTATTAAAGATGGGAATAAGGAATATGATGAGACGGAATGTATTTAACGGAGAGTAGACATGAAATAATTAAATCAGAAGCAACCATAAAAAAATTCAAAACTAAAGAAATAGTTTGTAAAAGTGATAAGCCCGGGCTAAAGGATAAAATAATACACTTAGCGATGTAATAGAATTTTCGTGATCACAAGGGAACAAGAAATTGCACATGATGAAAATGGTTCTTAAACTTTGTGAGGTTAAGAAGGTAATAATTTTTGTTTTGATTTTATACGGACCTATTGTATTGTTGGAGCCCGATCCAGCTCGAATAAAGCTTGAATAACAACTTTTTAAATAAATAAACCACAAATCATCAACTCCATATCCATAGTTAATCTCTAATTCTGTTGTGAAAGTTCAAAAAATGGCCTTTGAATCGTAAAGCAAAATCAATCCATGAGAGCAGTCGATCAAAATCAATGTTATATGATTATAAACAATGACATTGAATTGTGGTTTTAATTTTATGATTTCGATGTTTTAGAGTGTAATTGTAGCCTCAATTATATATTTTTGATGTCTTAATAGATATTTTATCTTTCGATACTCTGCATTTTGAATAACTGTGATAAATCGTATCATAAAATGCATTGTAAAAAGCGAAATAAGATAATGAGAGTTGAAAGCATGAAAGATGGTAATAATTAACAAAATAAGATTACAAAAAATAATATTTTTAAAGATTAGTTCAGAAAAGTAAATGAAAAAGTGTCCATAAAGCAGTTGATTTCAACCAGTGTTCCTCGGAACCTAAGGGTTCCGCCAATACATCCCAGGATTTCCGTAATTTATAAATTTCTAAATTAGAACAACGAGCAAATAAACCACATGTTAAATTCAATTTCGAAAATCTATTTTACTATTATTATTATTATTATTATTATTATTATTATTATTAATATTATTTTATAATTATTTATTGTTTAAATATACTAAATTTAACATAATTAAACTCGTTACACTATTGCACATAGGTTTCTTAAGCCAGAAAAATGCTTCCGTGAGGTTCCTCTCCATTAAAAAGGTTTAAAACCACTTCCATGAAGTAATAGTAATAATAATAGAGATGAGAGCAATAATAAATCTATAAAATAAACAATTGATGACAAATAAATGATAATGCTTTCGATCATAAAATAGAATATTATAAATAATAATTATCCAAATAGCGACAATTAAAATCCTGTCAAGGACTAATAGATTTAAATAATTAGATAACAAATTAAATTATGGATAAATTTAAATCACTACATGTTGCTAAGAAGAACAATGTCTACTTAAAAATGATACTTAAAACTCGTTCTCACAGCGACATTTTACCGGAAAAACATTGATAAATTGGAAATAGAAGCCGACTTTGTAAAGGAGTATATCAATTACAATTATCTGTTGTAACGGTTTTGGGTACTGAACTCCGCTCTTAATAATAATAACAATAATAATAATAATAATAATAACAATATTAGTAATAATAATAGCAATAATAATAGTAATAATAATAGTAATAATAGTAATAATAATAATAACAATAATAGTAATAATAATAGCAATAATAATAATAGTAATAATAATAATAATAATAATAACAATAATAGTAATAATAATCCTAATAATCATAATAACAATAATAGTTGTGA
>JBBMOY010686652.1:0-11421 GCA_037951405.1 Platydemus manokwari | reverse complement strand
AAGCGCGTAATCCTGCAACGAGACAACGCAAAACCTCATACTGCCAGACGAACCCAGGAAAAGATCAAAAATCTTGAAGCGATTGAACTTCTTCCACACCCAATTTAATTTGAATATTTGGAAGATTTAAATTTAAAAAAATTTGTTTTAAAGAAATTTTTCAGAAATTAAAAACAAAAACTTAACCAGCAAGCTTTGGCAAATGTCAATTTTGAACTAAATGTTCACCACAATACCAATTATCTTAATTTCATTTATTATGTATTACAATTGTAAATAAATGTGTGTTTTATTAATCAAGTAAAATTAGTTAAAATTAAATTTCGATAAAAACCAAGAAATTTTTGATAAAATTTTTATGACAATTTCAAATTTGTAATTAAATACACTGGAATATTAAATTGTGATGGGAAATTTTCATTCAATATTGAATACTGTATTTCACATCTCAATAAAATAGACTTTTTATTACTGCTTTCGAGAATTTTGAGAAATTAGAAATACATGAGTTTTTGTCGAAAGATACTGATTAAACGAAAAAGTCATATGACTCCTTACGTAACGAAATACTGATTGCTTTTATTTGTTTCTCATGTATTTATAAATGTGAGGAAAATTGACAAAAAATAAGTATGGTGCATCAAAGGTCGAACTTATCGTCTGCTTTAAATTCTGACATCGGATTCACAAGCAAATGAGAAAAATGTGTTTATACGGAGAATTAGTTTTCTTGACATCACAGGTTCCTCTATATTCTATCGAAGTCTCCTTTTGCTGATCCAGTTTTCTCTGATAAAGTATAGAATCCCTGACATACATTTGATAACTTTCTCCAAAATTTCTTGCCTACCTAATGATCTCTCACTCAATCGTTTCTCAACTGCTGACATTTATTGCCGTTTGACATGCCCTGGTCTACTGCGATAAGAACATCACTTTCAATCTCCGTACAAGTCCACTGTACCAGGAATACAATCATGTTGTGACTCAGTAACCCAAGTCTGTCGTTATATAAACCATCATCTATTCTTCAAGGTTCTTGCCTTAATTTATTTAACTAGTTTGGTCGAATTTAAGTGAAATTCTTAAAGCTGCAGTAAATGCAAAATACATTTTTCATCCAGTAAGTTGATCGATTTTTTCTCTGAATCGATAATAAGACACATTATTATAAGAACATTATTAATCTTCTTCAATCAGCTATACATCTTTCCAATTTGAACCTTGAGGATATGACTTTAAATTTTTCGCTTCAGCAACATCATTTCTAGCCTAACATGGGTCAATTAATCTGTCTTACTAGCAAGTCAAAGTTTCAAGAAAATATGTCAACCTTGACAATTTGAGTCACTTAGCTATTGAGATAAATGATCTCATCAATACTGAATGATGACAATTTGATTTTTTCAATGTAATTTTAGGGTAGAACACTTACTGCGGGTCTTTGAACTATGAATAAAACAAGATTATATTGAAAACAAGGAAGCATTTTATTTAACATCTTATTTCTACTTGATATCAAGTTACTTATCAATGTCTGATATACCATAGTAAATAATCGTCAATTTTCATAAATCTCGAAAGATTCTCTCTAAAATAGGAAAGCACTGTTTTCTGACTACGGCTGTACAAAGCACTGTAGTTGCTAGATAACTTTAATTGAACGGTTTAATGTATTGCCTATATCTGAATAACATAAAATAAGTTTCTCAAACCTTCCATAATAAACTCATTAGGATCACATTTGAATATTTAATTTATGTAGACCTTATGTCATCAAAACAATATATCATTGACATTAATAAACTACCAGCCTAAAACTGAGCCTGCGCATTGTTTTTCATATTTTTTGCCACTTAGGAGTACATTGTTTCTATTGTTCTTTAGAAAACTTCTCAAATACTCATAAAGTTTCAAATTTGGTGTACGCTAGCGATGCATGTAATATAAGTGAGGATCGGAACTAAAACCCTACTGACTAATGCATTCATTCAAGATTTAGTGGCAATTTACAACCTCTCTTTCATGTAAGATTTCGTGCCATGTCCTACAAATCTTCAAACTCAAAAAACAAAACAATCAAAATTTGAAAACATAGCTTCTAAAATTGGCAGAAAGAATCTTCAATGCATTCTCGGCTCATTTAAATAAACTTTAGTTCCTATAAACGTTCCCCATTATTCCAAATCCCATTAACATAGATTTAGTAAATTAATTTTACTATTTACTTTGAATTAACTATTGATTGTTGTATATTTTTTGAGTTCATCAAAATAACTTAAACAATGTTTTTCGATTTCCATGAAGAATTTTTAAATATTCATATTTTTCTATCATATTTTCTTATATTAATTTCATTTTAAAAACAATAGATGTGTATGCTTTGCATAAGTGCAGTTTAATCAAATTATCCTCAATTTACTTGGTCCGGTTATAATAATTATGATATATAGTAAATTTGTAGAAGTTTTAAAGTTAGTTTAAAACTTCACTAAAAATAATTCTTAGATGTTCTTCATTTCATTAAATTTGATAAATTTTTATTTTGAGTTCTAAATATTTATTAATCCCTGTTTTTGAAATCCCAGTCTTTGAAATGATATCTAATGAAAATCATAGTCATAATATTTTTATAATTATTTATTAAACAGTTTGTTTAAATAATCTATTACGATTTAACGAGATTTAAGAAATATTCACAAATTTCAGTATAATAATAGTTATTGTGTATGCATGATAAGTAATTAATTTAAAAGTATAAAACCAATTCAGTTTTTATTATAAATATGAATAATTTTTATAAATTAAAATTAAGTCAAAGTATATTTAATCATTGGTTTAATTAATCATTAATGTATTTATTAATACCAATAGACTTGAAGAAGCTCAATGATGATTTAATACTTCTCAGTAAAAATTTGCAAATGAAAGATCAAGAGTTGAAAATTTTGAAAGAGTCTTATAAAGAATATGTTAAATCCACAATTACCAGTACTTCGAATGATATTAATCCAAATGAAATCGTAGAAAGATGTGAAAAGTTGTTCGAAGAAAAGATCGAAATTACTAACAAAATATGTGAATTGGTGGGTGTTTTTTAAAATCGTATTGAATATTTTTCATTATGAATTAGTAGTGATCATTTTGAATTATTTTAATATAAATAAATTTGAATTATTATTATTCGTCTAATTTAAAATGCTAAATTTCATGATAAATTTCCAAAAAATATTTTCATCATTTACTAATAAAAAATTATTCTATTAACTGTTTCTATTTTCTCTGATTTACGAAAAACAATTGTGAATCTTAAAGTTAAATATTGTCATTTGGAAAGGAAATTTTGTATTTATTTTGTATTTATCACAATGAAAGTTGATTGATCATTTTAGAAGCCAAATGTTTTATCTCCAAGATTTACGCTTCGTAGAAAAAATGGATTTGATCTGTTAAATAAGTCCAACTGATTTTGAGGATATTTGAAATTCGTTGCTAATTTTTCGTGATCAAACCTTCTATTATATAAAAATGAAGTATTTATGCATTTGTTTTTCTACACTATTATTTGGTTTCTAATGACCACCCTCAAAGCGCAATATTTTAAATGAGAAATGTTTAATTTTTGTTTCTTTACCCAATGTTCTACTCTGAAAAACAATGACTTTGTTACCATTTATTTATCCGCCCGATAGCGGAGGTTTCGAATAAATCTAATCGGTTCATCCCGACTAATCTAATCCCAATCTATTTTGCTCTGGTTTTCTCAACCGTGATTGTTCAAGCACAATTTTTGGTTTAGAGCTCACTTTAAAGTTAAAATATCGATTTGAAAATAAATATTTCCCCAGAATTACCAGCTCTGTCATCCTCATGGCTGTCATTTGAAGGATATTTTATATCAGTTATTATCTAATCTCAAATCATTTTTATATGAAAAATACATCAATTAAAACAAAAATATCGATTATTAACCCAGAAATAATATTAATCAATGTTTGTTTTCATATTTATGTCTTGTAGGTAGAGAATTGTTGTAAAACATGCATCGAGGATTCGTCTTTTATTTTGAAACATTATAGTAATAACTTATGGATTAATTTCTAATTTGTTTCATATTAACACCAATCATTAGGTTCAAAAGGCTTATTGACGCAAATGGTTCCAGATACTTACACGTTACCCGATTATATCAATGAAAGGTGCTCAATTAATGTTTGTTCTTGACGATTTTCATTTGTTTCCATGATAATTCTCATTTTGATATTGATAATTTCCCCATAAATTAGCTGGTAATATTACAAAATCAATATCAAATAGTTTCTAACTGATTATATCGACTAATTATTTGTTTAAATGAGATTTTATTTGTTTGAATAAATAATAATAATAATAATAATAATAATAATAATAATAATAATAATAATAATAATAATAATAATAATAAAATACACCAATGAGCATATAGATGTCTGCTGATTATAATTTGAACACAGTTATCCTCCCCCTAACCGCCACTTCTGGGAATTGGAAAAATATGGCAGTTAAGAGCAGTTTTTTATAAGAAAAATAATAAAGAAGAACAATAAAATGAACTTTAAATTTTTTATCATTGGAAAAATGTGGCGGATAAAAAGACGAATTCTGTATTTATTTATTTGAAGTTTTAATTTATAGCTAAAAATTGTTTTAATTATAATCATGATCGTGAATCAAATTGTGAAAATAATCAAAGCGTACCCCCCCCCCCCCCCAAATAACACTCGTTTCGCCCAGGTCCTCATCCCTGATTAAAATTATACAAAATTATTTCCATAAAATTAAATGATCTGTTTTGATTTTCCCGAAAATTGATGCTCATTATCAGCGAATTTGTATAGCCAAATAAATTTATTTAAATAATCATATCTGGGTTGTCCAAACAATGTGTGTTAGCTGCTGCTATGGAAACTATAATTTCAGTTTGTTTTAAATTCTCATTTCATGATCAAAATCTTGAATATAAAGTCCATGAGGAATGAATAAATTTCTAGCTACTATATCATTGCAAAAGTTATTCAGTTTTTCTTTATTAAAAAATTAATTGCATAAAATTAATGATTTGTTTTGAATTTTCGGAAAATTGTGGCTCATTATCAGTGGCTCATTTGTAAACACAAAAAATTGTTTAAATAATCATGTCTTGTTTGGGTTATCGATGTGTGTTAGCTGTTGCTATGGAAACTACAATTACAGTTTGTTTTTAAATTCTCATTTCATGATCAAATCTTGAATATAAGATTGATGAGAACGTTCAAGAACAATTATAAGGAATGAATAAATTTCTAGCTACTATATCATTGGAAAATTCACTCCATTTTGTTATTAAAAAATTGTTTTTTGCCATTTTATAATAATTTTTTTTCGTCATTTCATTTTGATTTTTAAAACATTGCAATAATCCTGTTTTTACTGTACAAAAAAAATCATTAAAGTTATTCCAGATAATTTCGACTTATCTAAATTGTCTATCATAATAATTGAACATTTTTAATTGTCACACTGGTGAAAGCTTCAAGTCGCGATGTATTTTTCTGGATAACAATCAAAGATAGGGTAATTTATTTGAAAAATTTTCCGGTTCAAAGTTTTTGGAAAAAAAAACGGAACTGACTATTTCTCAGCCACAATAGTTGGACAATTAATTTTTTGATTTTGGATTGATTGGTTTTTCTTTGAATTTTTTGGATTTGTTGAAAAATAATTAGATTGATATTTCGTTTTCAACTGTTTGAGATATTTTAGTGAATAATTTTATATATTTTGCTGGCAATTTTGCCAAATATGTTGTATAAAATCTAAAACCATTTGGCACTATAGTTGTCAACGTCATTTATTTGAATCAATTCTGTCACGAGAAACTCACACCGATTGATTCGTCAGTTTAACAGTGTGTAATTCAACAAATTGCTGCAAAAATATCATCATTATAATATTGGATTGGAGCGAAAGTCTTGTCCGATTAAAAATAATATTTATTTAACCAATGAAGAAAATATGTAAATTGAGAAATATAAACAAAACCCCATTCGTCTGTGAATCTGAAATGTTGAAAATAATCATCATTAAAGTCTACACACTTTTACCTGCGTTCTGGAAGTTGTTTTATGCTGTTTTGATAGAATTTCTCAGGTTTTGCTGCGAACTACTTTTCAAATCATCGTTAACCTCTTCAGCGGAGTGATAAGTTTTCCCATGAACTGAGTTTTTCATAGGAGAAAACAGATAATAGAAGGGACAAGGTCTGGGGTGTATGGTGGATGCGCTGTTACCGTAAAACTGATTGCACAAGCTTATTTTGAGTTAAACGTATGCGGTCGAACGATATCGTGAAGGAAATGAAATTTTTCATAACTGTTTCCACACAACCGGCACCTCTTTACTCGAATCGCATCTACCAGTTTGTCCAACTGAGTCCAGTAAATTTCTGCGTCCTTATTTGTTAAATAAATATTATTTTCTATCCGAAAAGACTTTCGTTTCAATCTTATTAATACGCGTTAATAGATCTGATTTAATGTTACCGTTAATGATTTATATATATTTCAATTAATTTAAATAAAAATGAGAATTCTTGAAAATAAATTCTTGTGCATTTTAATTCATATTTGGGCTATTGTTTCAACTCGATGTTTGAAATCCCAAAGGAAAACTATTTACCATTGATTATTCTTAGTTCTGTTAAAGCAACGGTGGGTGTAGATGGGCTAAATTGTTTTATTTTCGAAAATCTTATTATGAAATTGTAAAATAGAATGCAAAATAATCAATGCATACAGAAAATTTTGTAATTTGTTTTCACTATTGATTGATCAAAATTTTTTTTAACAGAAAACATGTTATTTTAGTGGTGTAACCCTTTCAAATTTGTTGAATATCTTTGTCTGTTGTAGTTTTTGAAAGCCAAATTTGAAATTTTAATTTTTTAAAATTATTTGTTTTAATTAACGGAAAAATTCTTAAGAGAAAAGAAAGTTTGTTTTTGCAACGATAATGCATATGGGGAAATGGTTGAATGTATCAATTCTGGTTGTGAAATTCGTTGGTATCATCTTCATTGTGTTAAAATCGACAAAGAGAAAAGTTTTGCATTTTTATGTGAAAATTGCCGTCGATAATTGTGCCTATCAAAATTAGATGTTATTTTTTGAATAAAAAGATTTGCTTTTGTTTTATTTTTGATTTTCTTTCTTAATTAGCTATCGTGATTGGAGAGGATTGTTTGATTTGATGATTTATTTTAATTGTTAGTTGAATTAATTAATTAAAATTTTAGAAATGAAGCGTGCTAATGCTCCGTTCAAGTCCCCATTAATAAAAAAGATAAAAAACGAAACGGATCAAGATAATGAAAATAATGATGATCTTTATGTCAGTTTATTAGAAAAAGAACAGGAACTGGATGAGAAAATTGAACTGTTCAAAAATGAAGGATTTGATTTATCGGAATTAGATGAGATAATCGATCAATTACACCAATATAATGATATAAAAGATCTGACTACGAAGATATTAGGTTTATTAGCCGATATCAAACAATGTACAGTCAAGAAGATGTATGAAGATTTTGATATAAATATTAATGATTAATGGTTTCGCTTTTCATGTTGGATGAATAATTGAGTAGGTTGAAGGCAAATATTGATTTCTTGTTAAATGTTAGTCGTTTGCAGTTGGTTAATTTTTATTGATTGCGTGTGTGTGGACTTCTTCAATATTTAATTGAACTATACGATTATCTTTATGATTATCAGTTATATTCTCTATAAATTAGCATAAAAACCGCAACATCCTATCATGTTTAAATGAAGTCGATTTAAAATTTTTATTATTAAGAGAGAATTGCCAAAGCTAATTGATAATCATCACTGAACGTAATGATTTATTTCATTAATATCAACTGACAGGCGACTTGAGTTGATTCAACTTCATTGGTTCAATGGCTCTAACAATCGAAAGCATAAATAAAAAATAATTTTGTCCAATTGTGATTAATAAAAATTAGCCAATGGGGATTATCAAATCTTGAAAAGTTAAGAATGATGATATTTGGAATTCTTGGATAGTACTTGGTAAATTGTCACGAAGAAATTATCAAATCTTTTTTGCGACAAGTTGTAGATCATCTTAAATATCTTGCTTGTCAATTTGAACGAGGCTATTGAAACTGGTCAACAAAAAGTATTGATAAGTGTTTGTCACCAACACTAAGATTTTCTTAACAAGGGTTTTACATTGACACGTTTTGTACATCTCAGTTTATTAAAGAGATTTAATTTTCTCTATCCTGAAGAAGAGTTTCGTTTTAGAATGTATTGTATTAGTTTTCATTTTCGTGATTTGGAAATAAGTTTGCTTGTCCATCAAATAATGAGTCCATTATATAATTGTTTTAACCAAATCCAAGTTGAAAAAATTTCAATAAAATCAATTGACACCTGTTCCATGCAAATTGTATGATTGTTTCTGTACTTGGTGTCAATTATTTCAACAATTGATGGAAGAGAAGTTGGGAATTTCTTGTTCAGTAATTGATAAAATAATTCAGGTGTGATAATGTCGTTACAATGATTGAGGAAGTAAGATTTAAATACTGAACCCAATGATTAACTCACGGCCATGTTTCCTTTTGGCGGATATTATGCATTCCGTTCGATTTGGATAGTTGTCTTAGAAAATATCTGTAGGGTCCATAAATAATTTAATTATATTATTGTAAATTCGTTAAAATATAAGTGGTAAACAAAATAATAGTAAATTTATTCATATTTTGCTAGTTAAGGTCATAGTTATAGTTTAATTTTTATTTAGGCATACGCTTTTGTTTAAAACTACCTTTTAAAAGATAAAATTTTACTAAAGTTTGATAGCTGTATAAAACAATATTTTGGAATATATCTTAACCAAGGTTATTTGCATGTGAGGTTTGAAACTTATGGAGTTATCCATTATTCTTTAGTATTTTTTCCATTCTAATTATTAATAAATAAAATTATCGCGTTTGAATTCTTTTCGCAGCAATCAAGATTCGAATGTAATTACTTCGTTTCATATTTCAAAAAAATTTAAAAAATTATTTATTTAGTTTCTATACAATTAAAAAATTTAATTAAAACAAATTTAATAATTTTTCAAATATTTGAAATTCATTTATATTAATCTTGTCTTATGTTGTAAAATCTTCATGAGTATCTTTTGTAATTCTTATATTCAGAGTATGGAAATTCTCAAAAATTACAGTAATTTAACCCCTATGAGCTGTTTTTGAAATAAATTGGAACTTTCTGTCTTAAAATATAATTGAAAATTAAAAGACTAGAATTCCATATTATAAAATGGATTTTATTCAAGAGTTACTGCCAGCTTGATTAGGAATAGGATCTTCACGACTGACAAACTAATTATAAAACACGTCTATTTTGAATAAACAACCTAGTATAAATACTGTGCAGTAGTAATTGTAGAGTGGAATAGAACTAATCTCTGGTGAAATAAATAATAAGATAGTGAATTAGGTAAGTTGATAGAATCCATTTGTGAATCAATAATTTTAAATTAAGAATTTAGTACTTGGTAAACCTTCTGAATTGAAGAGTAAATTATAAGCGGAATTAGAAGAATCTTGAAATCGGAAACATTTGAAGTCTAACAGGTTTTGTTTTATTGCTATTTAAAATCTTAGATAATTACGCTTTAAGCTAAATCGTATTTCATATATATATATATATATATATATATACTGTAGCTTCTATAATTTAAAATCTCTGAGCCAATAACGTTCTTAAGTTCTTCGTAAAACATCCTTTGCCTCGTTTTATATCGCTTAGTGTAAATAAAATTGCTTGTAATTTGCTTTGAATATTATTTATGGAAATTGTGTATAAATAAATATTATGTGTATGTTTTCAATGTAGTAAATTAGACTTAGATATAATATGCTAACAGTTACTGCTGATAATAGTTCTGGTGAGACTGGTTTTACACCAGTTATTATTCCTCAAAGAAATTTAGTTGACCACAGACGAATTCATTCTGTTGAGTAGTATATTTAATTAAGCTATCAGAACTTAGCTTAATCTATATAATCAAGATAATATTGTTAAGAATTTGAATAGATCTGCTATACAATTAAAGGACACAATTGTAAGAATAATAAAATTTTATTATTTCCCAACAAAGTTTCAGTCAATTAAAGCACCAGGAAATAAAAATGCACACAAAAATGATTCGGAGTGATAAAGAATTTACATTAAATTACCAATCAAAATGACTGGTGAATACCGTTGAATTGGTTTAGTTTATAGGCTAAAATATATGTGAAAACTTGAATTTTAATTTGTATACAATGTGCTTGATTTTGAATCATAGTTTCTATTTTCTATTGAAGTATTAAGATGCATGTTTCTTTTTGAACGATCAGATCGTGATGAAACAATCTTTAAATCTCTGATTGAGTACTGATAATTAATGTTTCGCCTGTCTGTGTGTATTTCAATCAAGGTATTACTTCAGTATTTAAATACTGATTTTAATCTCCTTTTCTCTATTTATTTTGGGCTTAGTTGTTGCATACATTAAATAGAGTTAAAAAATATGAATGTTGGCTAAAGTAGACAATGTAATTCATTAATTAAAAAATAATTTTGAAAAACCGTACAGATGTTTTATATTGAATTGCTTGTATCTGGAATCCCTCATTTAAGGCCGCTTAATTTAAGTAAATATTGTAAATCGACTATGATCATAAGCGAGAAAATATTCAGCGAAATTGTAATTTATAAACGAAACGGTATGCATCATTAATATGAAAATAATATTTGAGAAATATAATTAATTTGATAGCTAAAACAGCTAAATCAAATAAAAAGAAATTGTTCAAGTAAAAGTCAAAAATTATTTAAAAAACATCATCACCATTTATGATCATAACTAAATTGATTAAGACTTTAAGATTTATATTGGAAAAGAGACAAAATTAAATCCTTGTCATTATCGAAATATTGAAGTTGTGTGGCAACTTTGATTTTTTAAAACGATTGACAAAATATCAATAGAGGAATAATTATGGAGCAATAAAACGATATAATTTCGGGAATACGAATTAAAAATATTGATTATAATGCTTATTCATGTTATATAAAATCAAAACCAAATAATTAACTTTATTTTTTGCCAAGAAACTGATAACAAAGTTTCAATCACCCTCCTTATAAGTATATGCAAACTGAATGTAGGAGTATGAAAACTAAGTTTATGTGGTTCAAGTATTATGGTGAACCAAAAGTTCTTTCCGATTTTTTATTAAAAGTTTAAACATAATTTTACAACAAATGGAAAACAATTAAGTTTCAAAGTAAAGACCATTTGAATCTATGGCTTGAACCC
>JBBMOY010685541.1:0-11422 GCA_037951405.1 Platydemus manokwari | reverse complement strand
CTTCTACTTAATATAGACATGTTAAAAGGTAACGTGCACCAGAGTTAATAAAAAGTGTACCAATGTGACTTTTTAAATATTGAGCCTATTTTCTTTTAAAATTTATAATGACAACAATTATATTTAAATTTCACCAAATTTTCAATCCATTACAAAATAACAACATTCAGAAACAATCATCTCCAAATAGGTCAATAACACAATGAGGACATGTTTTCTGGTATATGATTTGTCGAAATTTAATACGATATAAGCTGTTCTTAAATTAGATCAAAAATAACAAAAACCATAACAACAATAACCAAAAGATTAACAAGAAATAGCTAATTTAATTTAATAAATAAAATATTTAATAAAAATTTTAATTTTCTGAGTGCATTGCAAAAGACTATATGAATTTAATTCAATATGACCATTAAAAGAATTTCGAAGTTTTGGTTCATTTGTCAGAAACAGTAATTTAGTAGTTTGAAATCAAAAATTTAATAAACTAGAGTTTCCAGAATTCAGAGAAAATGTTTATTTGATAAGCAGGTTAAATGGAAAATTCGTTTGGAAAAAATGAGGAATACTGTAAATTTTTAAAAATGAAAATGACATTATTAAACATGCCAGAAATTTGGTCAGTCAATTGACAATTAAAATAAATATATTAATTTTTAAAACATGTTTGATACACAGGTTAAAACATGTGGTTGCGGAGATATTACAAAGATTTCTTGTAAATCCTATATGATGATGTCACAAATGTAAGAAAAGTGTTGTCATTAAAATAGGAACTTTGTGTAACAATACATTTTTGCCTCTGTAATTTTACTTATAAGCGTCTAAGTGTGCTTTCAAATGACCACCGTTAGCAATCAACCATCACAAAATTACACCATTTTTATAATAATTAAACTAAAGATTTGTAAATTATTTAATAAATTACAATATTTGCCAATATCACCATTGCTTTTTATTCCCTGTCCGAAACCGAAATGTTGCAACACCAGAGACAGTAATTACAAGATAGAGATAAAATCAATATTTAATTTTAGATAAATAAGCAGATCTATTTTTATATCATTGTTGGGATCTTATAGACGCCTTTTAACCATTCAAATTGCTTCATCAATCCAGAAAACTGAGACATGTTCAGAATAATAAAGCCCTATGAAAAAAACAAGCCAATCACAATTTTTTATTAATTTTCCTCTAAAATTAAATGTTAACATTAAATTCTTGAAAAATATAATAAAAATTAAATTATAAAATCAAATCAAACTCGAAAATTAATTATAGTGAAATAATGTCGAAGGATTTCTTTACAAATTTAAATCGAAAATTTATATTTTTCAATTCTTGAATTTCTAATCTTTGCCGAGAAGTGAAAAATGTCTAACTTTCTGATTTGATCTTCTTTCATATAGCTTATCCTAAATAAATTTGAAATTACAAAAATAGATTAAAATTTTCCACTTAATTAAAATAAAATCTTTTTAAAAGTTGATTGTATTATCATATAAATAGCGGGTCTTTTAAATTTTACAGCGGTCCATATTATAATATAAATTTAAAATTTTATTGATAATATATACGACAAGTTATTGGACCTTATTTCTAAGTCGCAATTCCTTTTCATTTTCGAAAATTCATTTTCCCATTTATTAATATATGTTCTGCTTAAAATAAGTTCTTAGTTGTTAGGGGAAAAGAATATTACCTGATGTGAAGGATATGTTTATTTGGATTCGAGATTTTAATCACAGTAGTGTTTATGATTTTATGTGTCCTAATTTCACCTCTGATTTGAAAACCCTAATTTTGTGATTATTCTACTTAAACATTTATTAGTAAACATTTTTAACGTAACCTTTAAAAATAAATTTTTCCAAAATATCAGTATAATTTGATTTTTTTTTAATGAGTTGTTCTTTATTTCGAAAATTTATTTTATGGGTTTTTAATAACGTATATCGCTTTTGTGTGAAAAATTTAATTTGAATTGCTATGGTCGCTATGAGCTTCATATCAACCTCTGATAGTTAACTTGGAAATTTTACCATTCGAATCTTGATTTCATTATCATTTTTATAAATGTGTTTCTTTATAATCGCAACTTCAATTGATAGAATCTTGGTGAACAGCAATTAACGTTTTCAAAACGTAAAATTATTTCCAAATCAGTAACATCAATTGTAAGAAATTTTGTTAAACTTCTTGTAAGTCTGAAAAATAAATTCAAATATAGCAGTTTTCAAACTGTTAATGGCGATATTAATTTTAGTCTTTATTCTCTGGAGAATTGACGAATATTACTGTCAATATTTTATAAATAATAAGTCATGAATGATTTATTTATTAGGAACCTAACGAAATGTTACTCAGTTATAGTCTTCACGATTTTGTCACGGTTAAATTAAAGTTGTCCCTGTTATGTGGTCTGTGACGATTATTTTGACTTGATTAAGAAATTATTTTTAATTGATTTAAATTTTGGAATTCCTTCGACAAAGATTTATTTAAATAATCTTCTTTTAATGGAAATTGGAAAATTCTGAGAGAGTAATATCGATTACAATTCCACCAACAGAAATATAATGCTTAACCTCCACTAGCTATGATGATATATATAAGCTAATAAAAAGAGAATTTATTAAGTTTCAGTGATTGCAAATGATAGGCTTCGATATAATGAATTACAACTATAAGTTGATATTTTTCCATTGAACGATTCTTAAAACATGTAAATATTATAACTTTATTAGTGGTTATCTAAACCCGGGCTACCATCGAAAAGTTTCATCGGATATTGTTAATTGTGAGGATTTATGGTGAATTAAAAATTTTATAAAATTTTATTTTATTTGAAAAACTGTAATTAAAATATCATTTGATGTCGTGGCGATTCCGTTTGTTTTTATTGCGCCCTTTATTAAACACGCGACAATGTTAAGATTTAATTAAATTTTTACAGATTCGATTTGGTATAAGATTTACATTTGTATAAAATTATATTTATTTGTATTTGAATACATAATTCATTGTCGTGTCTCTTCAGGTCGTTTTCGATGCGTGTTTAAAAACGATAGCGACTTTCAGCAATTTTGAATATTTTTTAAAGTATTTTTTCCCTGTTTTTCATTCGAAAAATCAATGATATCAACGATGGATAAATATATTATAGTAGCTTGTTAGTTTAATGCATGAAAATAATTTTTGGTGTTTTTTCTAATTAGCTGTTTTAGGTTTTAACATTTCTTTTTTAATATTTTAACATAAGATTCGTTTAATTAATCTATCTTTATTTTTCTTTATTTTTATGTCGTGTATGCTCTCTAATTCACGATTTAATAAAACCGCACATTGGTGGATTCAAACTCATGATAACTTATCCATTGACCGTTGGTTTTTGTTGACATTGTATGTTAGTTTTATATAAGTTTATTTCCTCACACTTCCTATTCAAAGGAATAGTCGGTATGAATATAATTTTTCCCATAACAAATGATTTAATTGCAAGACCATGTGATTCTGTTCATTGACTGAGATCAATTTGCATAAACCTGTCCTCACAATCGGGTCTGTGGTTAATAAAAAATTTAGGATCTCAAAAATCTGTGAAACGCATAAATTATGATTCTTGGAAAATATTATGATAATTCACTCAGTATTGAATAATTATGTTTCGAGAAAATATCGTTTAATATTATCTAGTTAATTCTTTTCTGTTAAGACAGATTTTATTTTAATTGTACCTTTAATATTACCCAATATCACCTCATTTTAAAACAAAAATTTTTAAAAAAAAATGATGTTTTTCAAATGGTGAGAATAGAGTAACATTTGAGAATTATTTAGTAGTAGATGAATTGATTGTTAAATGATGGACAGATGATAGACCATAATACATTTACTCAATCTGATTTATCAGCAATATTTCAAAATGACTACAACGTAATATCATGACCAAAAAATAGAAATTGCAATCAAATGTGAGAAATAGTAATGCATTTTTGTGCTTTTGTTCAACAGATTTCAAAAACAATGGTCTCAAATTTTATCTAAACAAAAATATGCGATTTTTATCACTGAAAAATGATTTCATAAAGATTGAACAAAAAACCAAATTTTCAAATATTCTTGGCATTTCTTTTCAAATATTCTTTCTCGTGTGATTGCCATTATTTTTGATTTCATTTTTTTTTACTAAAATAGATTGGACAAAAGAGTTTTCAGTGACTCTTTGATTTGTCATGGAGTATTTTTCAAGAGTTGGTGGAATTAATTTTGCACTCGAAAATCTCTATGAAGAGTCCCGTTTGTGATAGTCTTCTTTCCTTCTCCTCCTCCTCCTTCTCTCAACTCTATTGGTTAGGGTTAGGGTTTGCTTGATAGACAATCCCATTTAATTTTTCCTGTTGTGGATTTTTCTCAAGTATAAATAAAAATCGAAAAAATTTTATTATCAATTCAGACTAATTACATTTTATCCGTGCTGTAATTCTGTCATCTCTCAATTTAATTAATACTAAGCTCAAATAATTTAAATTTATCTTCGTATTTGTTTAAAATAGAATCTGGAGAAAATTAAAACTTTTTTTTGTTATGTTTTTTATCCGAATAATGTTTTTCATTTGTTAATCAATTATTTTAGAATTAACTGATTCGATTTGGTTGATCGATTTGTGTAATTTTAGTTTCCAAGTATAAATAAATAAACCGTGCGATTAGTCTCCGTCTCTAAAACTAAAATAAAACAACAAAACACAATATAATTTATAATCACATATTTATACTCATTGATATTAATTATTATTCACTGATTAACTTAATTCATTTCTTATTTCTTATTAATCAGTTGCATTATTACAATATGGCGAAAGTAAGACCAAATGAATGACCAACAAGATCTCCAGATCTCACGATATTGGACTTTAGGTTATGGAGCTATATAAAAGATCAAGTTTATGCAATCCATAACAATTATACAATGCTCTACGAATTTGAACAATCAATTTCACATGAATTAATAAGCATCAATCAAGAAGTCGTCCGTAAATGTTATTCAAGCTTCACGAAACGATACAATCTCTGTTTGAAGCAAGATGGTGAACATTTTTGAACAGTTGCTATGAAATATCTTATTATTTACCGTTATTTTTTTTTACTATTATTGTGATTTTTGGGCATTAAAGTAACTTAACACATTTAGTTTATTCTTACTGTTGTTTTATTTTAGTTTTAGAGAAGGAGACTTATGAATAGCACGGTATATTATCCGTTTAATTTTTTCAATTTTATTCCGATAATTTGGTAATAATAGTACAAACGAAAGCTTTAAATTTTGAGTCGTGCTGAATGTATTGCATTTACTTTCACTTTGTTTCTACTAACCAAATTCTCATTAAAGAATTGAATATATTATTGACAGAATATTCCACTCGAGTTAGAAAATTATTGACTTTGATAATACCGAATTTAAATCTGATTAAGAAGTTCAAGTTGATCTTTTAACATTTTTATATCAAAATTGCAAGAGATATTTAGGTAGAAATATTTTATCACTATTGAGAGCGATCTATATTATATGCTACTCTTAGGAAGTAGATATATAATTGAAAATATTACAGAACTATATAAACCAAATCGATAAACTCAATCAAGTCAATGATTGAGTTTAATGTCATGATTCGCATTTCACCATTGCATAACATCAGCAATTTATTGGCTATTACATTTTGCTATTTTTATTTGTTCATTATTTTAGAACAAATTAATTTAATCAAACCATATTCTTTTAGCATAGATTATAAAAGTATATAAAATTACCAAAAATCATAAGTTATTCATATTAATTGTTTAAACCAATCATAAATTGTTAACTTTATGAATTTTTAAAAATGAATGACAATAATAATCGTAAGATAAATTTTTGTTTCGATAAATTATCAGTAATTCGGTTGGAATATCAACTAAATTTAGCTGCAGAAATTATTTCATACAATCATAATAAGATTGATTTTCTACTTTTAAAAAAAAATAGTAAAATATAATTTTTATTCTTTTGATCTCTAACAATGACAAAACATAATAGTAATGACAAAACTAAATAATACTACTTACGAATGGATTATACGCTCATTCTCATCATTTATGCTATTATTATATGAAGTGAACAAGAAAGAAGTTCCGGTTTTTCAAAACAATAATTTCTTTTCTCTTGCCGTTATCTGATCGACTGAATAAATTTATATGTAATAAATTAGTCGATTTTCCATAATCAATGTTTTAATTAATTATAAATTAGATATATTTTTCCTGACAATAATCACGTTGATAATTTTCTGTTGTCAAGAAATTTCTGATGTCTGTCATTTTGATTACGAACTGTGAAGAGCAGGCACAAATAAAGCAACTGAAGGATTAAATATACACCAACAGATATATCACTCAGTTTTTAATTAATTAATTGAATTCAATTAATTGAATGAATGGATATTTTTAATTACTATTCTCTCGAAATTATACAGAAACCGAAATTAATAAGACGGAAATTGAAAGAGAATTTTGTAAATAAATTAATAGATGGACTATTAAAATAATTGGAATCGAATATTGAATGGTCTATGAGGACAGATTAAAATGATTTTTTTATTTATTTCGAAATATTATTAAACCGTATTTTTAATAAAAAATATTTGAGATAAGCAGATGAATATCATCAATCAAGCAACCTCTGGAGATATCTTAAATAATGACATTTGAATATCATTTCACTGGGAACCAAAACCAATTTGTTTTAAGTTTCTTCGGGAAGAGTAACAATATTTTATAATTATAAATTTTCGTGTTAAATATACGATATAACGATTTCATTTTGGCTGGATCTAATCAGTTATAGAAAGTTTATTTACACAAAACTCCGAGAAATATCAGTTTAGAAATTTTCAGAGAATTTTGGCCAATCTGATAATATTAATACAAGATGATTAATACAAGAACAATAAAAAAGGATAAAAAGGAATTTACTCATTAATAAAAATAAATTAAAAATTTTATCAGTAAAAATAAAGCTATTTTTAAAAATGAAAATAAACAACGAAACTCAAAGTTACTAAATAATCATGAAATTCCAATGATAATTTCACATGAAAGCTATTAATTTAACATTAAAAATAGAGTGGTTTAACATATTGATTGCACGACATGGTTATCAAACAAAAATATAATATCAAATAAGATTTTGATGAAAATTAAAAAACTATCAACACTATGTAAAACCCTGTCAATCTCTCACAAACTGGTTGAACTATCTAATAAGTTATGTAGCATAAGTATAGCTTATTGATATAACAGGAAATTTTAAATGGTTGTATTTCAGTAGATTAATTTAACGTCAGTTTTAAAATTATTTGACGGCAAAAAGACAATTAGGCACAAAATACAAGTTATGTGACTTAAAAGTTTGCAATTTTAATGAAAGAAATTTTCGAATTTTAAATAGTTATGTAAATGTATTTCACTACACCGCATTAAGACCATTAGTTCATTTTAAAACTAATTAAGAGATTTTTGATAAATAATAATTTTTGGATAAATAATCTGAAATAAAGAAAATATTTTCCATTTTAATAATTATAAAAAGAATATATTATATTAAATAATATAATTTAGACTAATTTTAAGTTTAATAATTTATTTTGGTGTTCCAAATATCTATTATATTATAATCTTTAATATGACAGTATTTTCAAACCTGTCAAAATGTTATAGTACATATTTTTATTTCAACAATTTTATTTAAATTTATATTGTGTTTTAATATTTATATTTCTATGACAGTGGATCGAATCCAAATTAAAATTAATTATCGTTAAGGTTTTTATATTCTTAAATATGAAATATTTGACGTGTTTGATAAATTAAAATGTTTTACCATTAAATTTTAATGTCGACTAGAGTTATTTTAAAAAATAGAAATTATAAAGATGTTGAGATGATATCAAAATTCCAATACTTATGGATAATCGACTTATCAAATAATATGGCTAGTTTTATTTTTGTTTGAACAATATTGTAGAATATTTATTATAAATATTTTTTTATGTAGATCGAGTGTGTCAGTGGATTGAGCAGTTTTGTTGTACTGGGTTTTGTCAATCTGAGTAACAACAAGCTTACATGGAAATCATTAGAAAACATGAAAGATTTGTATATTATATATGCGGAATTTCATGGCAATAAGTCATTAGAAAACGACCCTTATTGTAATACATAAAAATTATTTTATGCTTTGATTTTTTCATGTCACCATTCTAATTTAGATCGCCAACAAATTATTGATATCTTCCCACGACTTTTTTGTTTGGATGGGAAATTCATAAATGGTTATTTGAAATTTTTTATTTAAATGAATTTATAGTATCAATCATTTATTGAACAATGGCTTCTAGATTATTTTCGATTTCATTGGCTAGATTTAAACCAATGAAAACACAGCTGATAATTATAATGAAAATATTACTTATGTTAGAAATAAAATTAATAATTAAAAATAAATTAATAAAAATTCGAATTAAATTTTAAAAATTAAAATTAAAAATTGTGTAAAATAATTTATTTTTATATGATATGAAGCATTATGTGGACTAATTTTATAATTCCCAGACATAAAATCACCGTACCACTGTATAAATAGACAACTCGGTATATCACCATATGGCTACTGATTACACACAACATGACTCCTTCAAACATCCGCTACTTTCATGCGATAAAAGCAATAATTATAATAAATAATATTATTATTATTATTTATCATATCATTTAATAAAACAAATATTTATTTGGCAATTAAATGCGATCGATTTGCTTTTTCAAGTAGACTTTTCAATCACAAAATCTATTTTCAATGAAGATTTTCAAATTATTATCCAGACTATTTGTAGGTCGTCTATGTAATTTACGTTTACGTATTATGAAGGATAAAATAAATTGTTTGTTTTAATTTGTCAACCAATTTTTCAATTCGATTCACCTTTTAACATCTTGAAACACGATATTGGACGTTTGTGATTGGATTTATTTTTATTCTAAATGACATATTGACCTATGAGTGACGGAATGATTTGATATAAAGTATTTCGTATTCTCCTCATTCGAGGAAACGCTTACTATATGAATTATTTAGTGTTTTATTTTCTACCTTTTTCTCGACCTATTACATGTTTCCATACAAACCGGTTTATCCGATCCATCATATGGGATATAAGCTTTAGGAAGGACATGCGAGAATTTTATAAAAATAGATCACTGTTTCGTCGCTTAATCTGGTTCGATTCTATACGGTCGTTATTTCCTTTCCAACATCAATGGTATTTGAAAAATTCAAGAAATATTAAAGTAACAAAAATAATGGTTTAGGCAAATAACTATTTTACCAGATTGTATCAAGTATACAAACATTGGTTTCCGTGACAATGGTGTACAACTTCTCGCACTAAAATGTTACTTAATGAAGTCTATGAAATTCTAAAGATTCCAGTTCAATTAATAATAACAATTATTAATATTATTATTATTATTATTATTAATTTAAACATAATAACTATTATCAATATTATAATAATGAATAATAATATAATCATTTTATTAAACAATATCATTAATATTCGATCGTTTTTAATTTTTATTTTTAGCTATTGAAAGAAATGAGACAAAAGTATTTTTTGAGAAAAGCCATTTTTTCCAAGTACCAATTGTACGACATTATTTTTTTAACGAAAAACACAGAATAATTCTGTCGTTTAGAGGCGGCGACTCAAAAAAGAAACTTTTCGCCCGACGTCATGCAAAAGTTTGAGACTTTATGGTAAATTTGGTCGAGAGGCTTTTGAATTTTTAACTCAGTTCCCAAATAATATTCCTCTAAATGAAGGTGAAAATTTGTATTTATAATCACCCCTATGTTATTCGTATTTAAATATATTTTAACATTAACTTGATGGTAGTAATTACAGTAACTCATCCATCGAACGAGTGAGTTACAGATGGATTGCTTTAGTATTTTATCCGGGTACCGGTCATGAAAGATATTCTGATTGGGGATAATTGTACATATACTTGTATCAAACCCGCGAATGATAAATAAGTGAAATGACTCTGTGTTTGAATTACTTATGAATGAATTATTAATTTATAAATTCGACTTAACATTAACTTTTCTTTCAATGACACAAATCTGGTTTAGTCATTGTAATTGTGATGAGTATACATGCACGTATACAGCAGGCTCAGTTTATTAGTCTGGTACACAAAAAATTTTATTCCATTTCTGGTCACTCATGTAAATTGGATCTAATTGAGTATGTAAGCCTGTTCAGCTTACTACTCTGATATTATCTCTTTATTCTGTCCCAGTTTCTTTATATGTGAGTATAATACACACGCGTTTATTATAATCAGTATATAAACAAATTGCTGACCGCATGTAAATCATTTAAATTTACTGAAGATTCAGAAATGAATGAAGATATTGTAATGCTTCAGATTGTCAGATTATTTCTCATGTCATAGCACATTTTTTCGATCAGAGCCATGTTTCTTGTAGATCATTGTTAATGAATATTTCATATGAAATATAAAGAATATGAGATTTGGAATGACTAATTTTAGTTTACAAAGTATGTTGAAAAATAAAAGTTTGTGTCAACTACTGTTCGAAATTTAACGTCATTTTCTTCACATAATTCACCACAAATTAAAAGGTGTTTTGTCAATGAGTATAAGCTCCATCATCTTTGATTTTATGCAATTTGTCATGTTGTTTTTATCAGAGTAGTTACCATATTTTGATTTGGAAAATTGGTGTGGAAACGAAATTTACATTCAAAAGAATTATAATTTTCTTATCAGAAATAACTCTCATATGTGCCATAATAACTGTCAGAAACTAAAACTAAAGACAAAAATGAGATATATCATTGATTAATTAGGAAAAATTTTTCAAACATTTCTAAAGAATTATAACTGTCTAATTATTTTTAGAATATTAGACATCCAAACCTTTCTCTGATACACAACATTACATACGCCCATAAGTTTTACAACAATTTATTGACATGTCATCCACACGTCATGATATACATTCAATCGCTGTTATTTCCATAACGAATTAGCAAACTTTTCAAATACAACATACTCAGTGGAACACACTCACTTAGATCTAATTTACGTATCTGTGTTCAGAATTTGAATTCTAACTTTATGTACAAAACCAGCAAATTGAACTTGTTATATATAAGTGTATGTGTGCTGTGTGTGTTTTAATCAGCAAATAATATCACCAATATATCTATATATGTGCCCTTGATTATGAAAGTGGTATAAGTCATATATTTCTTGTTTGGAGATATTAAGGGATCTGCATGTTAAAGAA
>JBBMOY010684430.1:0-11425 GCA_037951405.1 Platydemus manokwari | reverse complement strand
GGTTGAAGTGTTCATTGATCTATGATGACAGATTAGGAATATGTTCATCAGAGTATTTATGGATAAAAATATTATATAAATCTTTAAAAGCTCATATTACTTTGTCAATAAAATTCTTTGGCACAAATTATTAATGAAATTGTTTTAAAAAAACCCAACTCAATTAAAAGACATCATTTGATCTTTTCTATATTTCTTGCCATATCACGGAATATTAAATATTTTTGCGGCTCAAAAATTTGTTTTAACACTCATTAAATATTCAATCCAACTCGGATTGTATTATTTTATTTATACCTGATTTCAAATGAATCTGTAGGTAGCTCAATTTGAAAAACAAATACATTTATAATGCTGAAATTAACCAAAAAATTTCAATCAATGTTTGATTCCGGACCTATGTGGGTTTACAAGGAAAATAAATCATATTAGCTACTTATAAATACTTAAAGTATCAGTTGGCATCGAATCAAATATTGAATAGAAAATATTATGCCATTATACTTGCCATCACATCTAATCCACTCGGTGACAATTCCATTCACATAGTTACCGTTGCCATCTATTTATTCACATCAAAAAACATTAAACGGATTTCCTTAATCCAGTTAAGGCTATGTGAAATACAAATTTCATTCCTTTTAAAACTGTAAAACGTCAAATTTATAACATCTACCGAAATTGTCAGGGAAATGGTAATAGTTGTTAATAATGCAAGAATAATATCGATTCGATTGAATTATTATTTTCTTACATATATCGTAAATTTCAGATTAATAACATTGTACTGGCGATTAAACAGACTTTCCGTCAGAAATTTTTTTAAAGATATGCAAATATATAAATCAATATAATCAATAACTATTATTTTAATGTAAAAAACAGTAAAAATCGATAATTTAGGATTTACAACACATAGCCACTACAAATTATTTAAAATAATAATCATACTAATAGTGACAAAAACAATAATAATAATAATACCAATAATAATAAAAATAATAATGACAATAATAATAATACTGCTAATGATAACAATAATAACGGTAATAATGATAATAATAATAATGTTAATTATATTAATAACAATAATAATGATAATACTAGTGATAATAATTGTAAGCCGCTACTATTTTATAAAAAAACGCATTGAAAACGAACTGAAAAGACTCGATATTCAATTCTATTCAAAAACAATTATTTAAACAAATATATAAAATTTAATACCAAATTAAATTTAATATAAAATTAAATTCAATTTGATATTCTCACAATAATAATAATAATAATGTTAATAATAATAGTAATAACAATAATAATAACAACAATAATAATGATAATAATATTGATAATAATAAGAATGATAATGTTAATAATAATGATAATAATATTGATAATAATAAGAATGATAATGTTAATAATAATAGTTAATAATAATAATAATAATTTAATTATTATAAAAAACTTAATTCGAATGCTATTTTAATAAGGTCTGCTAATTGTTTCATTTTTATATATAAAATCATCAAGTGATTTACAACAATTTATAAAAAATAAGCATAAAATGAAATCCATTATCTGTTGACTAATAATAACTAAAATTAAAACAAAAATTGTCAACCTCTTCATGTAAAAATGATGATAACTAAATGAAGAAAACATATTTTTCCGTTGCAATTCATTAAATTTGGCATCGCTGATAAATTGATGATATAAATTAATTTCTTAATTTCATCAATTAACTCGACTATATATTTTGTTGTGTTCTGATGAAACAAGTCGAAATAATAAACCTATCAAAAAATCTTTTCAAATCAAGACTCTTAAATACGCATTAAAAATAAATAATAGTTTCACTATATTTTTAAATTAACATTTAAGATTTCAATATCAAAAATTTAAAATACCCATAAAAATTATTTCAAATTTAAACTTCATAATTATGTGTTTTATCAACTCAATTTCTTCTGCCGTTTAGAATTCTGTTTGGATTTCGAAATGTTATTCAAAATCAATACAACTGAAATCTCAGACTTTACTACTTCAATAATTGAATTCTTTAACCGTTGATGAAAACTAAATCCAATCTTTTTGAGAGAGAAGTAATCGTATAAAGTATGAATTGATTGTTTCCATTTGTTCATCAGGCACCAATCGTTTCAAGATAAATCGATAAATGAAATTCATTGAATTAAAAAGTCATCTAGAGAACAATGGACAATTTCATAAAATTTTATAATGACCCATAGACTAAACATGAATTATTTATAAGAAATGATAATGATTATTATTAATCAATAAACTATTCAACGTTATTTGAATTTAAAATTTTATAATATGGTAATTAAAATTCTCGAAATCAGTAGATAATAATAATGCGAATATGATTATTATAGGAAATTCCTTTATATTAATTAAACTAAATGGCTATATGTGTTCCACTCAAATTAAAATTTATTATAATAAATTTATTTTATGCTTAATTGATTCATTATATCGTGCGATTCATAAGTCCTTCTCTAAAACTAAAATAAAACAACAGAACACAATATAATTTATACTCACATATTTTTACTCATTGATATTAATTATTATTCACTGATCATTTCTTATTTCTTATTAATCAGTTGCGTTTTTACAATATGGCCAAAGAAGCTGGTGATGTCAATTTTCGCTTGTGGACAGAGTATTTATAATTAGCCATGCAATAATGTACCAGAGTAGTGCCAAATATTGACAAGAATTTTAACAACATTTCAATCGTGCATCACCGTTTGAAGAAACTGGAAACTTATCCACTAGGTTGCGATAAAGAAGACCGTCTAATGAAATCTTGAAGGAAAATGTGGTAAAATTTGTAAATGAAAATGATGGCACAAATCAATGAGAAACTGCAAAATCGTATGACTTCACAATATTCTGTTCACATATATCTCAAGAAAGAAAAAATAAAACCTTTTTAAATATTCTTTTTTATTTTAGTTTTAGAGACGGCAACTTATGAATAGCACTATATATATATCCTAAAATAGGTGATCATCGATTATCAGTTGATGAAAGACATCTTACACGCAATGTTATTCTTTAAATACAAGATCTAATGGTGTACGAAAATTTTATATTATAAAATTTTATATTAACTAATTCGTTTGATTTTCTTGGTTTACGCATCTTTTCAGATCTATAGTTCTAAAAGAATCAAAATATCTCTTTTTCCTTACTTATCAATAACATGACACCTCAAGGAATCTTATGGGTTTAATAAGTTGCAAGTACTGCCATAAATACTTCAGAGGAAACGATAAGATGTAATATCCTTTGATAGTCTCAGACCCATAACTTTTTCTATGAATGTTTATCAATTACAATTATTTGCTTTCCTATTTGTCTTTGAAATGTGTTAGCTGCTACTATTACCTTAAATACGATTGAAAAATAATTAAGAACATCAACTCACAGAAGTATATTTATTAAAGTACTTATTTTTTTGAAAAAATCTTCAAAATCCTCACAAAATGATCACATGAATATTAAACTAATATCTTCATTAAAAAGTTTCCTAAATCTTGTCACATTCTATGCCCCTCTTTATTAAGAATTCTTATTAACTGGTTATTTGGCTCAGTTTCTTCATTGTTCCAATGCGTTTGAGAACACATCTACTTATAAATCAAGTTTTTAATTTTCAGCTATTTAATTTAAAATTCTTGAGTATCAACTTAACTTTAAAAATTCAAGAATTATTTTTCTGAATTATTTCAAAATTATTTTAACTAACTTTTTTGAATGTTTCAGCGTCGGTAAATGTTTAGTAAAGATTCTATTATCCTAAAAATTATTAGTCAAATCTTAACAATAAATTCTCAAGGGTAAATAAATCTTTTATATTCAATTCTGATTTTGATTGTTTGTGTCTCCTTTGGAGCCTATCGTTTCAAGTGCTTGTTTTCGTGCTTAGTATAGACAATTGTTTACTCGAGTTCAAATTATACATAAATTTATTGGGTCTACTTTTTTCTTGAACCAATTTTTACCTGAAAAGGATTTTATTTTCATTATATAAGGGAAAAGTAATGTTTGTTATAACACTTATTTTTAATAAAATACATACTTTAGTTGTGATAAAAACAATACCGATTAAATTGAAGATGCTATGCAAATAAGGGTAATTTTTTTCAAGCTCTAATTTTTCAAGAATTCATTAAAACCTTACAAATTATAGAATCAAATAGTTACTTGTAAATATTTGTAAAACAATAAGAAAAAATTTCAGAATTTTCATCACTCAAAAATTTAGGCACATTAAATAGAATAAGATTAATATTTGAAAAATCAACCTCATTTGAAATTCGGTACTTGTTGTTTCCTGCTTTTAACAAACTATTATTACTGCATTTAACACTAGTTGTTGCGTGTAATTTGAAGAAGAATTCGAACGAAGCAAATGAAGATCCGAAGAAAAATAAATTAGTGATTTCAAAATTGAATAAAGTGATATATTATCATTCATAACTTATGGGATGCATTACATTATTAATTTAAAGGTTATATTTTTGAAATATTTTAAAATGAAAAATTAGCACATAAAATAATGGTTAGGTGAATTATATTAACTAATAAAATATCTAAGAATTAAGAACGATTTACATAATAAATATTCTACCCAACACTAACTAAATAGACATCACGAAAGTTAATTAGATGATTATATATAATTATCGATTAGTGGACGGTAGCATTTAAAAAGTTAAGAAATCTGTCGCATATACCAATTAATAATAACAAAAACTTTCTATTAACATTTTATTGTAAAATAATGAGTTAATAAATGATGTTGATGTATATTTCCACTGTTTCATTCCAGGTTGAATATTATTTATCGATTTCAGATTAGTTCGTGGAACGTTCATTATAGGTATTCCTTATTATCCGCAGGGTTTGATTTCAAATGCTTGCAGTGAAAAAGATATTACTTACCCCTATCTAAGAATACTTAATACTTTATTACTTCTTGTTAGGTATTAAGATGCTTGAATCAACTAAGCAGTTGACCACCCGAAGTGTAATCTATCTTCTTCAACTTTACATACATGATCTAGTCCTTGAAGATTCATTACCTTGCTAGAAGAGATTTTAACATAGAGCAATCCCAATTTTTCTTTGAAAGTGGATACCTCAATTTGTTGTTGAAAATGACAACAACACATTCATTAACTCTAATTCCAATATTTTGCAATATTATATATAGATAGAATGAATTATCTCAATGGTTTACAATGTATGAATCCGTAATCTTTCACTTCATCTGAGTGTATGCATCTTCGGTACAACATAATCTAATCCCTAGTAAACCTGGAAAATATATTACAGGACCTTATTTTCATTTAAGTTATCTATAAGCATCGCCTGCCATTCAGATTCCTGACAAGTCCGGATCAGGAATTCAGAACTTTCATGATCAAACATCTAATATATGATCTAGTCAAATACAGGCTACAAGACGTCTCAAACTTAACCACAGTATTGCACTGGATCTCTGATAAAATTGCCTCAAATAAAAATTTCCAATTTTTAAAACAATAGGAATTAAACATATTCTAAAAACATTTCAAATGCTTTATGAAATAACCAACACATCTTTGTAAATAATTTCTAAACATATGATATAATTTTCTATTTTTATACTTATATAGTTAATCATACTATAATTTTGTTTTATAAAAAGTTTTTCACAAATATATTAGATATCTAACTTTGGTTTAAAATTGAAATTCATTTTAAATTTTTATGTAAAAGTTACATGGTATTTGAAAAATTTTTGTTATTTAAAAACATTATAATGTTAAAATAAAAATTACTTTGAAATATGTTATAGAGATTTTTTAGAATAACATATCTATTTTAGTCATTGAGGACTAAAGGTACTTTTATTCAAACCATTTTAATAACTACCTATTTTAATGAAGTTTTGAACAACTTAGTTTTAACTTTCCAGAATTTGGCCTTGAAAATATCAGTTCACGATTTAACTAAACATATACATGGTATTAAATTATTAAATTTTTTTAATAATGAATTCAAAAGTTTCACGGGAAATAAACAATAAAAAGAGAGAAAGGAACTGAAGTCACATAAATAATTATTAAAAACACATTCTAAAGGGAATCAATAAATCAGTGATTCGACTATCGAAATACCTAAATTCAGATCAGAAGAGAACGCAATTTTGAAGGGAAATATAAAAATTGCCAAATTACTTTAATAAATCAATCACTGAAAGGGACCTATGGAAATTTCCTGTTCTGACGAAAAATTAAAACGCATTAATTGCTTATAAAATTAAATTTATGATTAACTATATAGCTTAAAGAAATCCGAATAATCATAAATAAAACATTCAACTTGCATTTATTAAAACCAATACATCATTTCAAATATAGCAAAAGTTCATATTAATAATTATTTTTTTAATTTGTTCCTGGTATTTCATGATACGTTTACTTTCATTTCTCTGTAATTCAAGTTTCGAAATCACTTAAATGATATTGAGTAATTTTCATTTTCAAGCAATTTTTCACAGAAAATTATTTGTAATAAAATTTAATAAATTATTTTCTGATGCATTATTCTATTAGAGATTATTCTCAAAAGAGTTGAAGGAATTATCGATTTCAATGAAATACAGTTATTGAATAATGAAAAATTTTAAGAAACGATTATTTGAAATTTTAACTATTAATGCACTTTCCATAATGAATAAACTCAGCATCTAAAAGTGTGATGACATAATTTAATTTGAGATAATATTTAGAGATTGAATTCCTGTAATAATTTATATTAAAATTGTATTTTTCGTAAATGTGTTATGAAATTTTCACTTCACTTCACTAATTGAAAATAATTTCTTAGCAAATTTCTCTATACAATACGTGTATCCTTTAATTACGGTCGTGTGTAACCTACTTAATGTAATTTTGTCTATTCGTTTTTTATCTTTGATTTGTTTGAGGAAATGATATTATTACAGATTAATATCATTAAAACGTTTATCTGTTGTATGTGAACATTATCACTCATTCTTAAGATATAGTCCTTACGTTGTTTAAAAGAAGAATGTGGAATCAGAGCCTGGACAAATTTCTATATAATACTGATTGTAGTAATTTAATGGTACCGATTCTGACCACTAGTTTTCGAGTAAAAACTTGATAGATTAATTAGAAAATAAAACATATCAATTATCATTACATTTTAATAATAATTTATCAAATTACGGTATTAATTAAATGTATTAGTCATATAATTTCTTCTTAATGCAATTCAAATTGTTATTTATTTAGAAGTTCGGTCAAGTTGTAATATTGATAGAATTCAGAGCCGATAAGAAATTTCACTAATAAATCGAATGAAAAATGTCGATATCAACATGCATGAATTTATCGCATAAATCTGGAATTATTCATTACACAACTAAGAACTATACCTAGCCAATGAAATTTAGAACTATTATCAGTTTATGTTTTTATTATCAGTCATGTTGAAGAATTCTCTATATTCAAGATGAAAATTAGACTCAATATGACCCAGATGATTAAAATGTAACTCTTACAAGAACCTAGAATTTTAGATTTCTTCAGTAAAATGAAATAAGTTGGAAATATAAATAATCGAAATATGCCTTAAAGATGCCATGTGAAAGATGCCGTAAAAATATTTGGAAATAAAGCTTTAGAAGTGAAACATCTAGTCGTCTTAATTATAGATTAGATTATTTTTGAGAAGTATGCAACAAAAACAATGATGATATCTACTGAGACCATGAAATAAGTTTCAAAGAATCGATACGCACAGTCGCGATGAGACCACCAATCAGATGCCTTCAAAACATCAACTCAAAAATATAATTCCATTGTCAATTTGGACACATCATGAACAGCCATCGAACATCGAGATACACCAATGACATGGAAGATTAAAGAAAATCTGTCAATATACAAGTATTCAGACGGTTTTTTTTAAATGAAAAGTAAACATGAAAGACACGAGATCAACACTCACGACTATTATGTAGAAAGAGTTAAGTCTGTCTTTTAAGTGCGGTAAAATCTGTATCTATTGTAATTCTTTGTGTGATTATTCCGATGGCCAGTCCTTTATGGTCGGTAATTCCTGTTGTTTTTATGAACTTTCTGATGACATTAATTGAAGTGTACAAACTGTTATATTGAAATTACAATATTGAATATTTAGATTTAGTATTTAACATAAAATATTGTTACAAAAAATGAATCACATTTCTTGAAAAATCTCGATAAGGTTTATTGTGAATATAAAATTAACTTCTGGCTCTTAACGAGTTTGTCTAGTGAGTTTCATTGATATAAAGAATCAATAGACATAGAAGTTCTTGAATACGTCTGATAAAAATAATCTGTAGTTCTAGATTCCGATGACTAATTTATGTGAGTAGAATTTCGAACCTTAATATTGGAAAGAAGAGCCACAAATGGTATGTATTTAGTTAGTGAAACATTGTATTCGCAATGCCAAACTAAGAATGATGGATTCAAAGTTGGCAAATTTTAATTTACTATTATTATTATTAAATCTCCAAACCATTTCATTCACGATAAAATTTTATGTTGAATATTTTTATTGGATATTTTAGTTTTGTTTGAGTTTAGTGTTTTAAATTTGGGAAATTCGGTGATTTGTAAATTAATTGGATCAGTACCATTTTTATGGATTCACGTGCGTTAAAAAATCATTATTTTCAATGTTTCTTGATTAAAAGAATTTTAAATTCGCAATTAAAACTCATCCGGATAGAATTATATTGAACATTTGTGAAAGTGTATTTATCCATCGTTGTTTGTTGAATAAAATCAACTTTGAAATTTAGAATATAATAATATGATTTTTTGATAAAGGTGCAACTACATAATTAAAAGACAAATCTAAACTCTGAGTCACCAAATAACAAAGGAATTCAAATTAATATTCTTTACATATTAAAGACATAAAGCACTATTCAATGAGGTCAACTAATTTAAAATCCCCGTGAGAGCTTGAATAAAAATTTGAACGAAGATGTAATTCTTAACTTTTCTTAACATTAGTCCTTTATTAATGTATATCCAGATCATAATTTTCATTTTAAAAATAAACATACTTCTGAGAATTTTAAAATTTCAGACAACAAATTAAATTTCGTATGTTTATTTGATTTATAACGATGATAAATGATAAATCATGTAAATTTAATAAAATTTCCTGATTAATTTCAAATGATCAATTCAATTAAGAAATACATTAAGGAAAGAGCAAGGTAAAATCAATATAATATTTAATTTATAAGGTATTATAATTGCCATATTTTGTGGTATAAAATAAACATTATAGTTGTGGCCTTTTTAATTAATTATTTATTATAACTTGATCAATTCTGAAATATTTAATTACATAAATTTATAATTTCAAAGATGAGATTGTCAAAATTATCTGTTTAACGTTTTAGTTTTGGAATTTTATTTTAATAAAATGGCTATTTATGTTTCCATCTTTTATCGTTCATTATTGCGCATGATGAACTTTATAGTAACCGCGCTGCCTACAAAGAGTACAAATTCTGCATAAATATTATTGCATAGATCTCAATAATTATTGATGTTGTAGGGTTCCAAAAGAATTGAAGGTTGCAATCTGTATTTCTCAACAACCTACTAATCAGTACGTACCAAAAATGACTAAACTCAACAAAGCATTTCATAATCAAAAATAACAACGAAATCACACTTGACCTAACTGGCAGTTGGGTATATTTACATCAATATTTATACTTGAGATTTTTGTGTAATTTTTGAATCATGTTTCTAGTAAGTTTTGGTTTGATCTATTATTTCTAAAATTTCTATTTGATTTATTGATTTTGTGCACTTGGGATTGATTAATCCCTATGCATGTATTACTGTGTGGCTATGTACCTTTTTCGAATTATAATTTTCATTTAAGTCAGCTGTGATTGGTTGGTTGATATGCCTGTATGATTGTGTAGCTATGTAAATGTTTAAAGTGCTAAAATAAAGGTTTCAAGGTGCATAGAGTTCATCTCTACTCAACATTGTTATTGATTGATACTTGTCAATAATTTCATTAATATCTACCTATAGTTAAATCAATTTAAAAATTCTTTAATAATTGTTTTCGAGAATTTGTTGTTTATTGAGGACTGTCGCTTACACGCGGTTTGAATTTGCAGAATGTAGTCAACAAATAATTGACAGAGTCAATAAACAAGAATTTAAAAATCAATAAAGTTTAGCTAGAACACAATTGATTTAAAGTCGTGTATAACTGAACTAAAACAAGAAACTTGCAGCTTCTTACCAAATGATCGCCCAATGGCGGTGAAATGCAAATGTTCGATGCTTACAGTGAATAATTATACCGGAATAAAAACAGCTAATGTTCATTATTAAATTATTTTGTAATAGCAGTACAAAATGTGTATCTTAGAATTAATCAGGACAAAAGTCTCTCAAATACTGACTAAAACTGCACTTTTATGTCTCCTCATCCATTGTGGGTAATTTGAATTGATAGATTCGATTTCATTGGTTAAAATGAAACCTGTATGCATGCGTAGTTCTTAAAATTTGATCCAAATAAATATTTGTTTGTTTTTTTACTTTTCATTGGATGATTGGCATGTCTATTTTCTGGTAAATGTTTTGGAATTATTAAAGTTGAAAAAAGTTAATAAAGGATTCCAAATTTCTTGTTTTTACTTCTTACTCTATATAAAATGAAATTTGTTATTTAGTGGATGTAATTCTTATTTTGTTGTCTAAATATAAAAAATGTATTGAATACTTAGTCTGATATCCGTGATTATATTTTGATCAATCTAATTCAACTTAAATTTTTGGAACGAAGATAACTGGTACATTTTTAATATTGAATTGCTTTTGTTCGTAAATAAATGTCAATAATCCCTGATCTTTGTGTTTAATAAATCCTTATCGTCTAGTCGTTGCTTAATATTTTCATTCGTGCAAAAAATTGAGAGTATTTCTTTTGGTACGTTTATTTCTTTAGAGTTTGAACAATGTAAATTATTAATTCTTTCCAAATAAAAGTTTTGGTCAGCATTATTAAACTATCTTGCTTATAAATAATGATGAAAACCTAATTTAAATCAAATGATGTTCTCTTTATTTTGTTTTGTATCTTTATCAATGACAGAAATAATAAAAAACCAATAATTTAAAAATTGGAAAATATAAAAGACAAAAGTTCTAGGAAAATTCTAAATACATCATGATATACTTTTGTTTCAATTTAGTAAAATTTTATCTCATAAAATTGTGATAAATTTTAAAAAATTATTGGTTTAAGTTAAGAAAGGGGGTCCTTTGACCTACTT
>JBBMOY010683319.1:0-11427 GCA_037951405.1 Platydemus manokwari | reverse complement strand
ATACCAAGATATTATGACACAATAATTTTAATTTCTTTAGTTATGACAAGTTATAAAATAAGTAAGTCAATTTCTTTCTACGTGATCCAGAAAAATTTCTGGGAATCTGAAGTGTCATCTGATTCAGGTTATTGTCTTAATTTATTAAGGAATTCATATATCCAATTCTAAAGAAATAATTGTATTATTATAGTATTTTTTAAAGATTTCTGGCTGAAAACTAAAATTTATTTTATAACACAACATTTCTTTCCGAAACCACAAAGATAAATAAAAGATTCTCAAACATGCAAAATTTTATAAAATTAAATCAAAAGAATAAAACAAAATTAATTTAGATAAGATTGCAAAAATCTACCATGAAATAAGAAAATGAGTTTAAAGCATAAAATAATTCTATATATATGCTTATTTTCAAAATGCATCAAAATATATTATGATTGAATGTACGGTTATTCTTTAAGCCTTGTCATTGACATTACAAATGTTGCATAACAAATCGAAAGATTTTTATTGTATCGAATAAAAATAAGTACAAAACTTGTTTGGTGTTTGTGATGGTTTTCTGATCACAGTTGATACTTTATATGAATATTATATAGGAATTTTCGCTTATAGTTATTTGAAATTTCTATTATTTTTTAGACTGTATTGGTTGCTGGTTCTGTTTTGTTCTAAATTGGCTTGTGTGGTACAATGTAAACTATCACATAAATTATTTTAATTGAACTATCTTATCGCTTATTCTAAATCTTAACGTTATAACATTTGCTTTATGTATTCTATCTCTATGCTCTTTTGCTATTTGTTCGGTAGTTTCATTATCAATAATCAAATGATGTTTTTGAATTTAAATTCGTGATTTTAAAATTATAACACATTTCAATAGATGGTTTTGATTTATTGAGAGTTCGAATTAATTAAAAGACAAATAAAGGTTAATACATTTATCTACCAAAAATTAAAAAAAAATATTATTGAAATCGCCGGCTCTAGTGAACACCGTATTATATGACAAGAGCTAATTTGCTATGGAAAGGAAGATTTGTTTGATTAATTTTAAATGTTTAACACTCGATTATCCTGTCAGTCAAATATGAACATCAGAAGTCTCTGAGTTGTTCTAATTAACCGAATGAATTAAAATTATTATTTAATCATATTTATACAGGGTATTAAGACATTCACACTGGCGTTCATTATTATTTCCCACACTCGTTAAAACCATACTATAATAATTAACTTAATCATCTAAACTTCCATGATTTACTATTTAGGGAAGTACAACATATTTCCTTCTTCTTCAACATTTTATAATCCATAATCAAACATAGTTAAGTACACAATTAAAAGCAATATTCTAAGGCAAGTTTGCGAACAGTTTTTTTCACAGGTTTTAAAATTTTGATTAATATTATAGATCTAGTTACTATTTTACAACTGTTTTTATTAATCGAGTTTCAATTACTCTCAAATTTAGATTTGTAAAATTTTCCGATTTCTATCAGAATCTCATCGCTATTTATATCCATTTTCAATGAAAAATCCTCACCGAATTTTAATAATTGATTTTATTGCTGTAAATGACATCGTCTATTTTAATTATATCATTTAACTTCAAAATGTAAGTCTTCATTTTGCAGCAAGTTTAGAAATTTTATTGCTATTTTATTATTTTATCCTTAAATATAATTTCTTTTTATTCCATAATTTTTTACACTTACAATATATATATATATATATATATATATGTTTATTTCCTTTACTTCAATTATAACTATTCTTATTTTCTTTTCTGTCTTATCTCTGTTTTTTCTTCGTGCTTGGGCTCATAGTTTAAGATTATTTTATTAATTCTTTCATTTTTAACATCTAGTGTTTTCTCTGAATTTCCCAAAACATATTTTCTAAATATTATTATTACCTATATAACTAAGGATTTAGTATGTTTACATTTTAAAATATTTTTGAATAAAGATATTATCATTGTTGATTAGAAATTATTTGGTATGTATAAAATTAAAGCAATATTAGTTCTAAAAGCTATATCCAAAGACTACTACTTCATCAAAGAAATCATCCAAAGGATCAGAAAAGCTGGATACGATTGACAATGTTAATATATTCTAATTTATGACATGCTTCTATTGTACAATATGAGAGTATGTACTCTTGATTGATAACTGTTCACTTTTGCAATGGCCTCATGCTTGAACAATTGTGTGACAAAAATAGTTAAGCTTTTATCTGGTATTTATTTAGTTAGAAAAAGGTATACTTAATAATATGAACATTTATATTGGTTATGGATGTTTAAGGCTTTTGTTTGGGTTTGTTAAACAAGCATAACGAATCACCATAATTTGAATGAATAGAAAAATTATGTTATCAGCTCGTTCTTCCAGAATTATCAATAAATAAATATAAGGTAAAATATTCTATGTAAATAATATAAATAAAATAAAACTAGCTTCATAAATCATAGTAATAAAAATATAAATACTTACTTTCAAAAGACATCAAAATGCCTTCTTATTGACTGCACATTGATTCTTACAGCCTTTCCATTGGTTTTAACAAATGTGTTTGCATAAGAATATCATGACAAATTACTTGCATTTGAAAGCTGATAGAGCTTATTTATATTCATTGACAAATGATCCTTGAACCTGTGGTATATCATGTAACTATAAATAATTTAAATTTCGGCCAGAAGTTGGTGCAAACAGGAATTTTCTAAAATACTTTATAAGATAAATTGAGATTCTACATCTGAGTTTTATATTAAATATTAATTTTGATCATCTGGCAAAAAATATTAGAAATTCTTAATTTCGAAAATTTTGCATATGTATTACGAGAGAAGATTTCTGATAATCTGAAGCATTACCTGATTCATAACAATGTCTACAGTCATTGAGAAATTTATGCATAAATTTCCAACGAAATGAATATATATATATATTTTTCTTTTTTAATAATTATGGTGGATGGCTAAAATTTTACTTTATGGCTTGGTATCAATTCTAACCAAGACTATAGTGACATATAGAAGCCACTACAACATGTTTCATCAGTCTAAAAATTAAATTAAAAAAATAAAACCTACTTTGAAATTATATTTCTAAAGTTTTCTTGCAATGAAATGATTTTCAAACGGTTAGCAACGGTATATATTATACTTTCATTTAAATGCATAGTATTATAAGGACACATAGGGGTTATGTAGAATATATAATACACACCAAATTAACAAAATAAATCAGTTAAAATTTAATGAGATCACAATTATTTTTGTGGATATTCTGTTTTAGCCACTGAAAAGCAAACATTATTTGTAATACAACTTATAATATAACTCATGATTATTTTTATTGTTATTTTTAAGACTGATAATTTAATTTTTTGAATTTCATAAATTTAATTCAGATATCATTGGAAATACTATAGGGGATTAAATAATTACGTATATGTTAATTAGGACTGTTATTTATATTGATGTTATTTAGAAATTTGAAACTAGTTGACCTTTAAAATTATATTGAAACCTTGAAAAACATTTTTAAATTTGAAAACAAGAATACGTGAAGACCCACATGACATCACTCAATCAGAAACAATACGAATCACAAATACCCATTCTAAAAATGTACGCAAATAAATTAAAGTATAAAATATTGGAATTTAATCATGATTTAAATAAGTTTCCATATTCTCAAATACTCAGTAATTAAATAAAATAATTTCTTCTACTTATTCTACTTCTCTTCTTTATTAATTATGAAAATTTAAATTCAGTATTGTTTAATTACTGTTGTTATGGCTTTAATAAGTTTATTTGATAGTATAAGAGCTTTGAATTAATAAAATGAGTAAATAACGTACTATTATGCTCTTTTCTTCTAACAATGGCATGGATTTGAAGTCTACCAAAGATTATGGTTTCATATGGTTTAAATTTAACAATTTGCTTCTTTAATTATTTTAAATTTTTTGCTTGAAAATCCGATTGGTCAACAGTTTTCAAATGAACTTTATTTGTTTAAGTATTGTAAATATGTTCTACGGATTGCTTAAACAGACACTATGAAGAGCGTGGACCTCTTGTGGCGGTTGTAAAATTCAAGTGGTTAGGGTTTTAAAATTATTAAATTGGAAATTACTGGTTGTCGCAAAAATATGTATATGAATTGTTGTCAGAAATGTCAATTCTGAATATACAAAATGCGATAATCATATGATGTATTATAAAGTGATCCGAAACTCAGATTATAATTTATTAATGTTTATTTAATAAGTATGAAAACAATAACAATCAAAAGAACAAAAACGAGCCACTAAATTGGGTTGCAAAAATGTTCAAATATTTTTAAAGTCAGAAGTCACTAATTTAACTAAATAGTAAAAGTATTTAGTACAATTAGCTTGGTTAATCTTTACGTGACATTAATTAAACCGCTGACGTTACGAAAATAGTTATTCAAATTAACATTCATAAAATTTTTATATCCACTTAAGCACGAATATAATAATTTAAATGTTTAATTCAAGTATTACTGTAATAATTCAGTAAAATGTAATTTAATATGTCTGTTTATTGAAATGCATCGAATTGGAGCATTGATTGGAATTGTTTGAATTGAATTGGATTATCTGTTAGACTAGTGGGGATTTAGATTGATAGAGAATCAGAATACTATAATTCAGTTATTGATTGACAGTTGATTATTTAGAGGTTCTATTTTATTTTTGTTTCATAGTTTCGATTTCGGTTCGGGTTCTCAACACTTATCTTCATCACAAGTTTTCATGTGATACACAATGTGCCCTCTAATGTAAAGTAAAGGGATGAATAATAAATCAAAGCTTTACAATACAACATAACACATACATACCAAAAAATACCATTGTACCACTTGACTTCTGCTTTCGTAATATAAGTGCTCAATCAGAATCAAAGTATAAGATGTTTAGAAGAGTTTTTAGTTATAATAATTATTATGCTTTATCATTCCATTTGTTTGATGCTTACAGGAGAGTCATCAATTTAAGCTGTCACTATTTACATGTTTCTTGTAGGGCATCTATTAATGGCCGTTTAAATCTGAAAAATACGATTACTTATACTTTCAAAGGTAGGAAGTCAAAAATAGAAATTTTATCTAACAATTTTTTTATCCTTTAAAATTGTTTATTTAATAAGTTCATTAAAATATTTTCTCATTTGGCTGCTATATTTATTTAATAATTTTACAAGAATCTACTATTATTTATTCAGCTACCATTTAAAGTATGCGATTATTAATTATTTTAAGACTTGTTTATTTCTCTACTCCACCATTAGTACAATCAAGTAAAGTCATCGATATTTATATAATTCCTATTGATTTACCTATTGTCAAGTGCTTATTTTGATTAAATCTGAGATAAATTTTAATTATAGTTATTATATAAAAAATAATGCAATAATTGAATGAATTCTTGGTACAAATTTGCGATACCGGCACAGAATTATCTCCTGGTCGTATTACTACTTCACTCAGATACATTAACGACAAATACTTTTACTCTACATCTACTGTATTAAAGTGGACAATTTTGAATCTTTATTGCTCTTATGAACTCGTGAATCTATAACAAATATTAATAAATATAATATTATAATCTGTTATGGTTTTTCTTGTGATAGTTAAAATTAACGTTTTGCCCTCAGTTTATATACTATTTCCTCTACTCATTGGTGCTCTTAACAACAATCTACCAAATTAATTCGTAAATTGCTACATTTGGGAATTATTTACTTAACTAAATTTTGGAATCGGAAATTGTTTACTTAAAATAATTTCCTAATCGATTTTTTCCCCAAGAGTTGGTTTTTATATTTACTTTAGATTAGAAGTGTTTCTATTAAATTTATTCTCGATAATTCAAGTAGTTTTAAAGGAATTTTTAATGTTAAATTGAACTTATCCTTTAAACTCACATTTCTTTTTAAAATGCTATATTAAAATAACTCGTCGATGACAAGAGACCTGTATCAATTTTCGCAATAATTTAAATTGTTAAGTTTATACATTGAAATGAGATCCGAACCAATAATATTTTCTACTTCTCTATACGAAAAAATTTCTGTTATCCAAACTACTTTTCAACTATCGGGATACTATTAATTCCAAGTTATGTGGCTAATCAGTACCAAATATTTTGTTCAAATATTTTATATTCCAACAAATCAATGACGTTTATTTGTCAAAGAAATTTAATGACATTTCAAGATAATGCTAGAAATTGGTTTATCATATATTATGTTGTCACTATTCATCTGTCAAAAATAGTTATCATTCTATTTATCGTTGGAAGATTTATTTATTACTTGATTCTTTTATTGATATTCCGTGTTTGTTATCTAGTTTCAACGTTTTCTTTGATGTTCTTCCTCTTTCTTTATCTTACTAAATTATGGCTTCATTAAATGAAATTTATTTGCATATGGTGATTATTTCAACTGATGTATTTTACATCACTCTTGTTTCGACATTACTGATATTATAGTTGTCTATAATTATATTTTATATTTTATTTATGACATTATTGTAAAGTACTATAAATGTATAAATCATCTTGTTTTTCCACATTTGATTTTTAATGTACTTGATATACAGACTGGAGATAAAATAGTGAATATGGTAATTAACTAATGAATCGATATAGGATTTTACCATTTCCTACTGTCTATCTTTTTTCCTCTTGGTCCTAAAGAACATCTTTATCTATTATTTTTCATTTTTTATATTACTTGAGTAATTTTTAGCAATTTGATCGGAGTTATTAATGATAATACTTCATCGCGGTCATACCCGCTGTGAAGATTTCTTTCATTATATAATATATCCGTAAACGATTTCACACCAAGAGGAGAGTCAGCACACGGGCTGAACGTATGATTACTGTGCCTGTAAACGAGAATCTCGGCTTGAGACTGCACACCATTAAATTGGCCAGGGCCTGTTTTCCCAATAGCTTGAAGATCGAAAATTTTGAACTTCATTGATTTTGGTTTATACCACTGATAACCCTTAATCTGTTGATAATGTTCATGTCGACCTATCGTAAATGGAGATTGATATTCTAACGGGAAGTTGTACCAATAATCATTCATAGTTGTCTTTATGGCATTAGATCCACAAGCAGTAAAAGAGTGTCAATGAGTGTCCGGGTTCGGAATCCGGAATGTGACCTACTTCTCTAATCTGATTGCCTGGAGTAGGGCCTGCATTTTTGAATGGCTTGGTTGTATTTCTAGCATTGTATTTATACCCGCATTATCCAATGAAATCAAATCATTGACAGTTTTTAAATTTTGCACCAGGTGCTCATCAACTGCTCTGTTCAGAACCCGGTAGGCGTTATCAAACAAATCTTCTAAGATCAATCATCATTTTACCAGGTATAATTGCATTATTATATTTCACTCGATATTTAAAATCATCATTTGCAAAATCTAAGCTGTCCTGCAATTTGGGTTTGATTGGTATAGTGCTAATATTTTGGTACATTAGCCTTTTTTCTTCAGTCGAATAATTTTTGGCATTGTTTACGATATCTTGTAATTGCCTTTTCAATCCTAACTTGATCATGTGGGGAAACCGATGCCTTTGTGCGGGTGTTTTTGGAATTTTGACTCCTGTATTGCGTGGTAGTCTTTGTAGTACTGGAGCTGGGGGCTCTGGTATTTTTACGGGTTTCTTTAAAGCTTTAGGAACATATTATATGTCCGGTGTACAATATCGTGGTATCTTCCATCCTTCTTCGTGTACTAACTGTAGGTTGTAAGGTGTTTTCTTTACTCTCATTCCACCTATCAATGTTTGTAAGGATTGGTAAATATGGTTATTCCATTTAATCCTGCTAAGGTAGTATTCAAAATTATAAAGACCTGGTGATATTTTGTTTACCATTTCCTCTATTGTCATCAGGGCATTTGGACTGGTCTGGTTTAATTCGTATGCTAACATGTCATTTGTATCCAAGAAATTCAAATTTTTAACCATGAAACAGTGGCAGGTAAAAGTGGTTTGTCAGACATAAGGTTTTCATAGTAATCTTTAATTACCTTGATTTTATTTTCATAATTATAAAAATCTGCTATGGAAATCATGTGTTTGATTAATCGCACATCTTTTTATTATTTCTAAATATGGTACTAAAAAGTAAAATAGCCGCACCTCCTGCGTCAGAAGTCATAGCACTTTTAGCAAATGTTTTTGCTACATGTAATATCTGCCTTTCAATATTTCCGGGTGAAAACGTTGTTTGCTGTGCATAGTTTTTAATATTTTTCACAAGCCAAGGGTAATTAGAAAGCCCTGTTTTATGAAATATGTTGTTCATCCCTCTGACAATTAATCGATAAATTCTATTTTAGATCGTAGGTCTAATCTCATTTAAGGACATTCTGCTACTATGAATCGAAGAATAAAAATTTACATGATGTCTAGATTGAATGTTATTAAGATTAGGAATGAAGTCTTTAAAAATATTTTTAAAATTTAAATTAGAATCTTTAATCATCATTTTAAATGCTAATCTAGTACTAACCCATTCTGATCCTTTACTGTGCCACTTTCTCATCTTTTTAAAATTTCTTGAATAATGTCTGTTTCAATTTTTAATTTGAAAACAGCTATCATAATTTTTCTAATTAATTTCATTTTCTGACTCAGCAAATGACTGGGTATTTGTTTAAGGTCAGATGTTAGCACATAGTCAGCAATTATTCTGTCACGAGTATCTGTGGATGCGTGGGCAATATCATGTCTCATACATGCCTCGTCAATTGCATTAATTGGTTGGGACCAATCCTGTGGTGACTTGTCAGGATTTAATCCTTTATCTGTACACGTTTATCTCTTGTACTACTACTATTAATGAATATTCTCCATCAAGATATTTATGGTTCCATCCATTGTTATCTGATATCCTTCTGGTATTAAATTATTATACCTTCATAAATCCTGCTACTTATTTTCTTCCTGTGTCTTTATTAAATTCTTTATCTTCTTTGGTTGTTTTTAACATTATTTTCAAAAGCTTCTATTACATTTATTTCTAATGCTGATTTCTCCTTATTTCCTGGTATTCGTGATAACGAATCTGGATTTGCGTTTGACTTTCCAGACATATATACCATATACATATTCTGATCTTTTAGTTTAAGTGCCCTTTGGATTAATCTGCTTGGCGCAATCTTGTGCTTTATTAGGCCTTAACCCTTCTTACGCACGTTCCTTCCACAAGTTATAGTTTCAGCTAGCCTTTTTCCAACTTCAGCTTTAAGAGTTATTTAACTATATACCTGTAATTTGCCTTGAACAAATGCTGAATCACAAATTAAGGGAGATCTACGGTTGAATGTTCTTCAATAATGCTCGAATGTCGCCTTAGTTTTGGTTAAATAGTGTTTACTTTGACGTTGAGAGCCTATGTTTCGCCAATTCGAGATATTGCGTTTGCGTTACTATACTCTTCACCTTTCTAAATTTTAGTTCAAAGTCGTATTTCGATAGATTGACTGTATACGTTTGAATCTGAGAAATAATTGGTTCTATTGTTGAATTTAAGAACAATAAAGCCTACATCAAATTTTTTCACATACAGATATTATGTGAAATGCATAACGAATTCATGAATGACTGAATGCTCTTAATTTGTTGCACAATAGCTCATTACATGGCTCTTCAACAATCGCTACGACTATTTCTACTTCCTATCCGTCTTCCGTGTTCTGACTTTGCAGTGAACTAATTGCTACAAATCTTGCATTTGAATCCGTAATAAATTTTCTGTTTACTCATGATAATCCAGAATGGGTGCTTCATTCAAAGCTGCCATAAATTTCAGGAAATTTTCATGTAAACCTCTAACATTTCCAGATATTGCAATGTACATATGTGGCGTGATCTTTCCATAGTAACTAATGAATTTTCTATAATAATTTTGAAATTCTGATATTTGGTGTTACAATTCGATTGTGTTGATCTCTGTTAGTCGAATTTCGAATGCATTTATCATTTCTATTATATGACGCTAAAACATGTTTTACAATGATAATGTTAATATTAGTAAGTTGAATGGTAGTTAGTTTTAATGCTTAAAGTGGTCTTAGAGGGCTTTAGTAATTCGTATGAGTACGAATTTAACGTAAAATCTACTGAAAATATCTAAAGGTTAAGCTTATTAATATTATTGATTGTTACAACAAGGATTTTGCTTGTCCCGTTGTAGCAATTGCGAGCTTTACTGAATGTACACAATAATAGATTAATAGTTGATGAATTAATGATAATAGTTGGCTACGATATGTAGAGATGTTATTATTACATTAATAAATCAATGATTGAATAGTAATATTTATTTAAGGACGAAAAAATTTTAACAGTAAAAAATAACACAAAAATTTGTCAAATTATGCAACGCACTACTCAAGTAGTTTGCTGCGAAATATCCGCACAAGAGATGTCGGAAGATACCAAATGGAGCCGACTAACACTCAAATTAATGGGATTAAATGAAGATTAATTACTAACGAACGATAGTGCTATGATTACAAACAATCGATTCTTATTCACTATTGACAGTAAAACCTTCGGTAATCAACTATCGCTTCTAAGTTAGAATTTTCTTGATGTGTGTTCAAAATCTTAAACCTTTATGTAGTGTTTTTTCACTGGTGCCTATCTTGTGCAATGGCGTCATTTTATTTTAAGTTCATGTTTTTCCTATTGTTTTTTTCCTACTTTTTCTGAAATAAAAGATGTTAATATTTTTATTCACTCATAAAATATGTAACAATTTTTTCTGATTTATTCTTGCTACTCGATTTTCAAATCAGATAAGAGCTTATTTTTCGATTCATTTATTACGATTTTGATACTATTTTATTTCATTATGATTTAATTTTCTTGTTATAGGCTGTTTTTTAATGCTTGATTTTTCTTAAAATTTGTACTATTATTATTATTTAATTTATTATTTTTTAATATTTCATTCTATTATTATTGTTATAATAATAATAATTTTTATTATTATTATCATTATTATTAAAATTTTATGATTTCATTCTTATGATCACTATCGTTATTTGTTTATCTTTAATTGTTTGTTATTTAAAGCATTTATTAAAAATTGTCGCCTCTCTTTATTGACTTCCTCTTTGACCAATAGTTAATCTCTTCTTCCTTGAACTGTTTCTTCGATTAGGCCATGTTGAGGCGTTCGATAATCCAAAATCCGTGCTCTGGGGGTAATTACGTTGGAATACGTCAATTCCCCTTGATAATCCAGTATGTTAACAGCTATCGGAACAAGCCCACTGGCGAATTCCGGTTGTGCTAATGCCACATGGACAAATCGCACTCTTCTTTTAAT
>JBBMOY010682208.1:0-11428 GCA_037951405.1 Platydemus manokwari | reverse complement strand
CAATTGGCAGAAAGATGGCTTCGAGTCATTGAAAATGATGGACTGTACTTCGAGGAATAATATGTTCAGCGTTATAAAAATTTGTGTTAATAAAATACCTGCATAAAAACATGAATAACTTTTGACTCAACCTGGTAAATTGAAGGAACTGGTGCTGGTATTCATTTTCTTTGAATTCGTTTTAACCAATATTCGTAAGCCTATATGTATCATTTATGCATAGCATAATTATTGCTTTTCTCATTTTCATTAATTAAAAATCTTGTTGTTGTCTCCCCATAATCTCCAGTACTCTTTATTTTGAGTATCTAGTAGTGATCTGCTTGCACATTGTACTACGCAGTTTGCCGAATTTGGTTTATTCTTATTTAATTTCGTTTCCTAAATAAATCATTTAACTAACCACAGTGTTATCATATTTATTAACTAGGGTAATTAAAAATATTCGTAATTATAGATTACACTGGTGTCAACAGGACATTCCAAGTCCTTGTTGCCACAGCTAATTATTTTTTTTGGACTATCATTTATAACCTTTTTTAGTCTAGTATTTCGATAGCTTCGTCTTTATACAAGCTATTGAAGCCCGCTACTCAACAATAGTTAGATACCATAGACTAATAGTAACAGTGATAATGAATAGAGGTTAGCAAGAGCATTGATTTACGCAGGAGCAGAAGCATCGATGATAAGAAAAGAGTCACTCAATGGATACTAACAATCAAAGATGATAAAAGACAAAGACGTTCTTGTAGGATCAGGAGGATAAATAATAGGAACAGTGGTAATGAATAGAGGTTAGCAAGAGCATTGATATACGCAGGAGCAGAAGCATCGATGATAAGGAAAGAGTTACTCAATAGATACTAACAATCAAGGATGATAAAAGACAAAGACGTTCTTGTAGGATCAGGAGGATAAATAATAGGAACAGTGGTAAAAATCAACATAAAGGTAGATCAAATAGATCATGACTTCAAAGTAGTTACAGAAGGATTTAATGATATCCTCATTTGATTGGATTTGTTAGGACAATTATCAGGAGTAGTATTGGACCTAACCATTTTACAAATCTCATTAAGCTAAGCCCATCACAGAATGATGACAAATTACGAATTCAGAAAATAACAAGATTACCCGCAAGATGTAAAAGTATACCAATGGTCCCGATAGAAGACACAAATGAAACATAATTGTTCGAACCAAAACAAATTCATGAAGAAATACAAATTAGTTCAATATTAGCCACAGAAAATAATGGACAGTATCCGTTAAGAATCACGAATTACGGCAATAACAATATGATATTAAGAACAGGAACGATATTAAAAAATTATGTTAAGGCCAAAGCAATAATCAGTAACCGATTTGCAGTGTTAGGAGAGATTAAGCATCATCTAAAAGTTAAAATAGCAGAAGCTTACATGACTGAAGAAGAGAATAAAAAGCTGAAGCAGTCATAGATAAGTACGATGTCATAATGGCAAAGCACGAATATGATGTAGAATCAGCAGTGGTTATTCAACACAGAACAGAAATGATGAATGATACATCAATAAAATTGCCATAAAGAAGAATGCCATATAAGGTATTAGAAGAGGCAGAAAAGCAAATTCGTCATAAGGAAGCATTTGGATTTATACGCAAAAGCTCATCACCATTTAAAACATATTATTACGTATTATTTATTTGCCCCTCTCTCAATTTCAAAACTTCTGATATTATGAGTTATTGGGTCAACAAGATCATTATTATTTCATCTAATCCTACTACCTATTTATCTTCCCATTCAGTATATTTATATTTCCATTGCTGCTCCATTAACAGTTCCAATTCCTGTACTGTTTCCTTTATTTTCGGGATTATTCATTCATAATGACTTTCTTCTTCTTCGCTTATCATATGGAACTCTATTATTACCTCTCTGTTAAGTTCTTTAGATTTTACGTTCCTCTTTATATATCATCATACGCTACTCCTTCTCTTAGTGTGATTTACATTTTTTGCCTATGCCTTTACACCGGTTGTGTTCTTATCTTTATTTGTTCGGCTCCCTATATTATTGGACATTGCTTCGAAATATCCCTATATATCTTTTTCAGTTTGGTTTATGTCTACACAAATTTTCTTCTTAATTTAATATATATCCTCTTCCAGAATTGTCATATCATATTCTCCTTCTTTTGTTTTTATTTTGGATTTCTCATTGTAGTCAATTTTATCAAATATTCCTTTACTTTCTAATTATTTCATCATTAGTTGTTCTGCTTATACCTCGTTTTTAAATTAATCGTTTTTCCTGTGTTTTCCAGTTGTGGATGTACGTCTATTATTGTATCTCTGCCGATGAAGTTGATAATCTCTCTCATGTTTCTATTATGTCTTCTCGTTCCTTTTTGTCATCTATACGTGATGTGGGTTTTTGCATTATCATCTTAAACAAATTACCATGAATCAATGAATATCTCGCCTTCTTTTCAATTCTTTTGATACTTTCTATTATATACATTGCATTATGTTTTCCGTAATATGGCAGTTCTATTCTCACCTTTTATGGATATGTCAATAATTTTTTAAAACTCACTGTTACAGTTGTTGGTTCCAACTCATTGTATTGCATACATTCGTATGTGCATTTCACTATTCTCTACACATGGGGATCGAAATTTCCTTCTCTTTTTCTCTATTCATTTTTACACTTGGTGTTAGATCTATTAAATCTCTTATTATGCATATCAACGTTTGAAAATTAATCTGATCCCTATTATCTTGCGTCAACTCATCCTTCTCTACTCGTAGCAATTGTCTCCATATCTTATTCATTTTTCCATCAATATCTCAGTGTGCTTTTTCACATTGTCGTAGCATCTTCACAAACTCGCCTATAAACAGGTAGTCGATTCCCTTTTACTTATGGTGTGTTCTTTTTCTTTAATAGCTTCACTGAAACTTATATTAGTGACGTTTTCCGTACATTAAATGCTTTTCGTAATATTCTCTAAATTATTGGCATTGTTAACCCTGGCCGTACTGGTATTTGGGCAAGTATTAACGCTACTGCAGTTTAATATTTCCTTTTTTGTATTGCTAGCTCGTCTTGCTTGCGTTTCTCTTTCATTTTATAATGTTGTTTTTCTTATTCTCATTTTGTGACTTTTCAGTTATCAACTCTTGACTCTGAATACACCATTTTATGGGTCTCCCTGTCTCTTCCATAAAATTTGTTGATTCAAGATTTTGTCTATCATCCAAAATTTTATCTGTTTCATCTAATCAAATAACTATCTTTATTTTCGAGTCCAATTTTCTGTACTATTTTTCGACTATTTTTGCTTTATCGGATAATTCCCCACCAAGGTATCTTTCTCTTGTTAATTGTTTTTTTTCTTTCGACAGGCTGAATTTTTCTCTGTCTTTGCCACAATTTTCTCAAAATTGCTGATTCAACGGTGTTCCAGCTATTTGACTTAATTTGTAATTCATGAATCTTTGACTCAGTGTGTTTACATAAACTTTATCTCTATTTCTTTGTGTCAATGTTTTCAATGATAAATTGTATTTGTCTATCTCAACATATTTTTCCCAAAATTGTTTATATTTCGATATTTGTCCTACTAACTTTATCCACCCTGTACCATAAATCACAGTTACTTCTTTTAACAATAATTTTCCATTTGGGTTTAGAGGTTTTACTGTTAGCATCATCATCGAGCTAAAGACCAATGTCATTGTGGGTCAGCATAAAAATTATTCATGCATTGGACTCAACTGCAATTCCTTTACTGTAGGTAAATTATCTAATATTTCCTTTACTAGACCTATTTTTTTCATATCTTCATTACCATTTTCATGTCATGTTAATGCTGCTACTAGATTTTGTTCACTGCTATTCAAAAAAATGTTAAGAGCTTCATCTTCTTCTCCATGCAATGTTTTTTGTCCTGCTTTTAAATTATTTACTGGGGCTTTTGGAATTAATTTGGTGTGGAATACTGCATACATGTTGTCTGAATTGTATTGTGAAATTCCCTGATTTATTATGTATGCACTATCTGGTAGCTCGTCAAACCTTAAAAATATTGTCATTCTCCCAACTATGTTATTCCGCTCTGTCTCTGTGTTTAATATGACTTCAATCTCATATTCCTGCGGACCATCTGTTATTCCATATATTAATTCTTAATGGTCTTTGCAATGTCGTTGTATGTCGGACTGATTTTTCCCAACAGGTAGCTTGCTCAGTTTCTTGTTTGGTTTAATTGTTTACCATAAAAATATGATCTTGTAGTTTGATTAATATCTCTTTTGTCTGAGACATTTCTATTTTCCTACCAATTGCATCATCTTTTTCGTTTTATCCGCTATTGTGAATGGTTTCCTTTCTTTCTTTTTTCTATTGAAATCTTAATATTTTACATTCATACTTTACCAAAAAATATAAATATCTTATTTCTTTTTACTCGTCAGTGTCTAGTTTGATGTTCCATGTTGATATTTGCACATTTAGACAATCAATATATGGTAATGACATTAATAAAAATAAACAAACTGTCACATGACAATGGTTACTGAAATGGTGAGATTCAACTTTCAATTAAAGATACAAGCATCAAGAATCAAAATTTGTCTTTGAATAAGCATTGGAATAATTCTGCATATTAGGACACACTTATCATCACTCATACAGTGCTCACACGGTTTGGGATAGCAGAAACAAGCACAATTTAAATTTATGAAACACAATTTAGAGAAAACATTTCTATCATTTACGAAAAGTAATTTAAGTGCTAGTTAATTGATGGTGGTCAAATTAACTGAGTTGAGTACGTATTTGCATCAACGCTTTTATGTGGTGATTTAAAATCTATAAATCTATATAAATAATTAGAATAGAATTATATAAAAGAAAAATCTCGACACATAATTTCACATATTTGATTAAGAAAACTGATCGTTAATAACTCTTCATTGATATTAAAATTATTAGTAGATCAAAAAAGAATATATATATATATATCACCATAAATCAGAGTCGATATTGAATTTCAAAGAATATTTGGAATGAAGTTATGCAACAATAAGAATTTATTTAAATAACGAAATGGTAGAAGAAAGAGACTTATATAATTCCATTTGTGACTGAAATATAAATATGCAAAATATAAATTTGTTGTATGAAAAGAATCCAGATATAAGAAAATTAACTTAGCTCATAAAGAGCCAATATTTAAAAAAGAAGAGACTTCAAAATATTTGGGTCACTTTAAGATAATCTGAAAAAAGACGTATAGACGAGGAAGGTAGAGATGCAAGCATGTCATGAAGCTGTAACAAAGACTGAAAAACTGACTGAAACGGAAACTGCGAAAGACATAGAAATAGTGAGTTTTCGTGGTTTTATTGTAAAGAATTTGAAAATAAGGCATTATTATATCCATTATTGATAAAGAGAGGAATTGCAATTTTGGTTTTTTAAAATCGGTCTTTCAATCACAAATGCTCTTTCATGTCATTTATGATATTGATTTATAATTAGATTAACATTTTCACTACTAGACCATAATATTTATAAATACACTAATTCATATGAATTATCAATGAGATGGACATTTTTTGGACCCCTAGATGTTCATTGCACATTCTCGGTTGACTCTTTAAATATTTTTATAATATTTTTTCACAATCTCAAAATAATAAATCAATAAACTATAAGAATTAAAGAAAGAATTTACGAAAAACTAATCATGTATCAATCAACACGAGTTATATTCATTATATTTTATATTCTATATTAATTATATTATATATTTTAAAGATATTAATATATTAACGATATATATTAAATTTATATATTAAAGATATTAGAGACATTCTTTGAGACAGTGTCAATAAAATGTAGAAACATTAGGTAAGGAATAATAGCTCATCTTAAATTCAAATGACTTATAAATGAAGATACTTTTTGGTATTATAATTATTCTGCCTTTTGATAAAAATAGTTTTCATAATTTGAAAAAATGAGAATAGATGGGAAAACTGCACAAATGATAAAAATCAAATATCAAAAATCTGTTGAGGAAATTCAATTATGTTTCATAAAATATCATTAAATAACATTGCTACAGGACTTATCACATTTACCACGTAAGCAAAAAATTTAGATATTAAGAAAATATAGGGGAGTCCAGATGAGGAAAGAATGAAACTTATCGATGTCGGCAACCATTCCCTACCGCTATTCAGCCCATCATGAAAATAAAAACCTAAATAATTTTTAAAGGTTAAAATATTTGGAAATGCTAATACACATGGTGCAGATTCAGTTGTAATGCCTAAAGGATCTAAAGGGAGATTTTTATATATTTTAGTTCTTATTGATTTATATACTCGATATTATTGTTGTATTCCTTGAAGAATAAAAACAAGAAACTTTAGTTGAAGCCTTTATACATTGAAATGAATTTTTTTTTCTTACTCAACTTCTTAAGTATATTTCGATCATTACGGAATATCCAAAGTATGTTTTTGGATTTTTAGACTCTAAATATAAATGACAAACATTTTTTTTATAATGCTGATCAAAATTAATAAAAAATACCATAAAAATAGTGGTATTTTACATAGGATGGACGATACGTAGTGCTATCATCAGCAATAAATAAAAAAGATAAATAAATAAAGGAAATTGTCACACGACAATGAATGCTAATTGGGGAGATTCATCTAATATTTAAAATTCATGAATCAAGCATCAAAATTAACCTTTGAAAAATATTTGAATAATATTGCATATCAGGACATGCATAGATAATTTATTATGTGGTGATCTTAAATTTCATAAACTAATCTTAGCATAGAAATCATTCAACATTACACAGATTCAGACACTAATTGTCCTAGCTGTTTATCATCAAATATGTCGACACAGAAATTCATATCTTTGATTAAAAAAACATATCGTTAATAACCCTCGATTGATAAGCAAATATATTCACTTTCAAAGAATTTATCACTTATTTTTCTTTCATTTTTATTTATTGATTTCAAAGATAAATTTAAATTATTTTATTGCAGAAAGTAATGGGAAACAATATTTATTAGAGATTATCAAAAAGTCGTTCCTTACTAAATAAATACTTATTACATATATTTTTATGTATTCCTTACAGTAATGATTTGTTCTAATTTATTTATATTCTTACTTGATCTGGAACAGTTTTGTTTTGTCTAATTTCTTTATATTTTCCTGTAACACTTATTCTGTTATCATTTTCAAGTTGGATCCATTTATTTTCATCGTCTCTGTAAATCAATATTGCATGTAATAATTTATCCACTGTTTTCTAATTAATCGATTTTGTAAATTTGTAGACTCTATGGCCGTTACTATGCAAGTAAACATCTGTTTTAACATTTTGCTATTAGGACTCATAGTTGCAATTTATACTCAGTATATTCTTCTTAATATCGATTAACTTTTTATTGATCACGATTATAAATAAAATCCATTATTAACGAATCAATTTTTCTAATAATCGAAATAATTTTCATTACCAAGTTTTATTATTCAATTCTATTGATGGCGAAACTTTGATTCGTCGTAATAATTATTTCATTTCAAAAATCCATATAGGTGTATGTTAAGTCGCTTAATGTTATAAAATTTTCAAATGTTTTGCTGGATCGATTAAGTTTATCAGGTATCACATCTAATGAAAAATTTAATAAATTTCATCACAAATGATTTTCGTCTCTTTCTCTTTAGAAGTCTAAATTAGTGCCTGGCTTAAACAATGTATGGCAGGAACAAACATCAGATAAGATTTTTATTTCACTCATTCGATATAGTAAAACTAAACATTGTTTCAAAATTTTGTCGACAAAACAACACCATATCGCAGTCACTTTTATGATTACAATCAATATATAAAATATGTGAATGTTTTGTGTGGATAAATTTATGATAAAGGATTCAGTGTTCAAACGAAATGGAATTTTGACTCACTATCTCATGACGAGGTCAACAATAAATCAATAATTTGATAAGCTGAGCTGCAGAATTATTAATTATTTTGTAATTTCTTCAAACACCCATTCGTGGTCTAATATCAAAATAATTTTAAGATTTTTTAAAAATATTTAAAATAAAATCACATTCCTATCCATATAATAAAAATAATTGATTATTTTAATAAATAATATGTGCATTTATTATTGATCCTTTTAATTGATGATAATCATTAATTTATCCAAAAAACATTAAAATTGATTTAAAAATTAACTAATAAAAAGTTATTTCTTTTCACACACACATTATCGATGAATGAATTATTTATTGATCTATTATTTATTTATTTTTCAAAATCTCATAACATTGTAACCAACAATAAATAACATAATTCAAATCCGATTTTAATCGGAAAATATTCAAAAAATTTTTAATATGTGTTAGGAACAAGAAAATCAATCTATTTTAGTAAAAAACTTAGATAAATCCAATTAAACGAAAACTAAAACTCTTATCAGTGGTTTGTAAAGATGGCTCTTGATCATAAAACATGCAATCAACAAAATCGGAATATCAATCACAAAAATAAATTCAAGTGCACCTCATCTATAATTCAAATTAGAAAAATCAATTTATTAGAATTTACGCTCTCATTACATCAAAATATGAAAATATTTCATGATGTCATCTGAATAAAGCCAGGAAACGAAGAAAAATGAAGGAAATACTTACATTATGCTTGAGATTTGTTTACTCAATAATTGCGAATTAAAGAATTTTAGTATTGATTTTTGATACGATTGGTGTCATATTTTTAATCACTTCATTTATTATGATTAACATTACCATGTCATTTGTTAACGAGTTGGTTTTAGAATAATTTTAGATTTTGCGAATCGTTAAAATACATTTATTCTTCATCATCAGTTTGTTTGAACTAAAGGTGATCCATTCAATATCCAATCAATATCATGAGATATATTTTAACAAAAAATGCATGAAAATTTCAAGAACAATTAATCAATAAATGTGTCAAATTAATAATGAGTTAAATATATCGATGATTAACTAAAAAAATTGTCATTCCTAATTATCTAATCGCATTTGTATTCCTCTTGTTGTTTAGATTTGCAAATGATACCAGTAGATGTTATTTTCCTCACAATTGTTCTATCAGTTAAACAAAATCCAAATAACTTCAACAATTTAGTAGCATTTCTTGAAGATCCATTCAATTTACCTGCACCAATAACACTCCATTGATTCTCAACCATATTGCAAACGAAACTATCAATATCTAATATCGATGTTGATAAAACTCGAAAAACCAAATTTTTGATGCCAACAAATTCATGGAACTCACCAATCGAGTGATAACAAGTAAAATAACTTTGACATTTGCCTTCCGTTAAATATGACACAAGATTGTTGGCGACAACTTGTGCATCAGATTTATAGTTGTTCATTGAATTGGTGAGATCCATGTTTCCCCATACAATTAAACTATTCGATTTATATTTACTAGCTGCTGCTGCTATTCCGCCTTTTTTATGAGTTCCTAATGTAATAAGTTCACTCTGGCTTCCCTGTGAAATCGTGAAAAAATTAGTCTCCACGTTTAAGAAATGAGCACGAAGTCCTTTTAGTACTCGATATCTCGCATGATTTGAATTTGAAAACTAAATAAAGAAATAAAAGTTGTTTAATGATGTACGAATCAAAACTAACCAATGAAGCGAAATTATTATTGAAATACGCTCGAACATTAATGCAACTATTGTTTGATTCGTAAATGTTCTCGAAAATGTAAAAGTAACATTTCATTTCTTTCTCATCAAAGTAAAATATTTGACAATTGATTGAGGTGCATTGTATGACGCAATCAAACAAGTTACTTCCTTTTCTTTCACTGGATGGCTTGAATACACAAACCATTTCACTAACAAAGTTAAATTGACAATAAATACAAGCTAGATTTAAAATGATTAAAAATATTTTTATCATTTTTATTAATGACGATCTTATTTTTGTAAAGCTTTAAATATGCTGTGGTGCTTTCATAATTTTTCTGTAACCATTAATTTTCTTATAAAAATTGAAGAATGAGTTTTTGGTATGTATACGCGTGTGTTTAATTTTCAAATTCATAACACTGCAATTGATTATCAAGAAAACTATCAACGAAAATATAAATGCACAACAACCCGTATCCTATTGCCTTATTTGTTGCCCATTATTTACTATTGTCATTTGTATGCTATTAATAAAACGTATTTTCTCCTAATGAGTTTATTTCATAGATATCTATTTTTATAGATTGAGAAATACAGAAATAAGAATTTTTTAAAAATAAAGTTTTCAATTCCTTATTTTAAGGCTCTAAAATTTAATGAAGAAACAAAAGAAATGTTTTGTTTTTCTCGACAAATTAAATTTCTTTAAATTAGACAACCTTTAGATCAGTTAAAAGCTTTGTTAATCTCACATGCTGCTGAATTAAAACACTTCTTAACAAACATGAAAAATCTGATGCAGATATTCATGCAAATGAAATGTCTACTCAAAATATGAATGGTTATTGTGTTGAATTTGGTTATTGTATTTGAATAATTTTTGAATTGAAAGGTTTGCTATTAATTTATTTGGCTCAAACTAAGATTTATAAAGAAAAAACCGTAAATTCAAGAGACTTATTTGTCAGTGTCTCGCAAATTTGTTAGCTTTATATACATGCAGTTTGTGTGATATGCATGAATGCCTTCGAAATGCTATCATATACTCATGCAATCCAGATTGGGATGATGTATATTTTTTTAATTCCTATGCAATCACCGGAGATAGGAATGACTTACTGCAAATGTAATTGTTGGGAAGACTATATGAAGCGTATAGTGCCATACTCAGATAATGAGGAGAGCCAAGACAAAAAGATTCCATATACCATCAAGTCTTCCAATGAATGAAGGTAGCAACAGCAGCTACCTCAGCAACCGCAACTGCCACAGTCGTCACGAAATAACCATGTGTTCAAAAAACCAAGAACATTTCCCAGACAAAAACCCGAAAGACCCGCTACACCAATAATCGAGAAACACTAAAAAACAAAACCCAAAATGGGAAACATGGGCCACCCAAAGCTGGTGCGTGGATTTGGACACCAGATGTCGGCAAGGATTCATCTGCAAACTGCGAATTCTGATATTAACTTGATATTTTAATGATTTATGATATTCTGATCATCTGTGATTTTGATTATGAATTATGATTATGAATTCTTGTAATTATATATAATTATTTTTTTGTAATAATCGTTAACATGTAATTTGGATGAAATGTAAAGAACATGGAAAATATAAATTAGTATATATTATATACAAATCAGACAGTGAAAAAAGAAACAGAATATTTAATTTTTAATGT
>JBBMOY010681097.1:0-11428 GCA_037951405.1 Platydemus manokwari | reverse complement strand
AATAATAATAATAATAATAATAATAATAATAATAATAATAATAATAATAATAATAATAATAATAATAATAATGAAATGTATCGATAAATTCAAAAAATTAAAATTGAATAAAATATAATCCCAAGGGCTCTGATTCACCACCGAACTCATCAAAGTCGGAACTGTTTAATAAATAGATTTCAATGGAGATAAAAAATATTATTTTATTAAATAAATATATTGTACTCCAAAATTATTCAAATTCAGATTATCGTTTGATTGTATCGAAAATAAAGTATCTTTATGTTGAATGAAAAATTCCTCAAATTGTCTACGAGTTGTATATAATTTTGTTTTAGTGTATTTGAAGCTGAAACTCTAGGAAAAAATAATTCCTAATATAATTTCTAAAACGTACTCAAATGACCTTTAAAGAATAAATTGTATTAATTAATTTACAAGCTACTCCTAACTGAACCAAATACATTGTGATAGACAATTCAGTTTTTAATAATCATTCTCAGTAATAAGATAAAATGAGATTTTTGTGAAAGTTATTTTAACGATAAGTAATAGTAACAACATAACAATAAATAAAACCGAAAAATTATCATTAATAGTACTTCAATTTTTTTACAGTGCTTTTTTTAAATTTCAGTCTCAAATTAGATAAGATTGATAAAAATTTTCTGAAATTTGAGAATCACAACACAGTAACAATTTTTAAAATATTTTTAAAACAATGATTCTTTATAAAATTAAATCTTTTTTCAAAAATATTAAAATTTTAAGAAATAATTTAACAGAAAATAAAATAAAAATCAAGTTTGTAGTATTCATGAAGATGTCAATGTCGGACGCATTCATTATTTCATGAACTAGACACACTATAACTTCCATGACTGGAATATTCGCAAACTAGACATCCTGAAAAGTGACCAACTTCCTAAAACTAGAATATACTCTTAACTTATACTTGTACTACAATTTTAGAAGAACGGATAATTGTGTTTTTGTTCAAATATTATGAGATATGATTTTGAAAATAAATCCGTGGGTTCTTGTTAAAAATGTTCAAAATGAAAATTGTCAGCACACATTATTGGAAGATGCAGAGCAGACAATGGAGAATGTGCTCCAATTCATAGAGATTAATCCTTGTTTTACAGAAGACTGCCTTATGCAAGCATATACGTTACAAAGAGAAATAGATAAGCAGAAGTTTCAAAGCCCTCAAAATTCCTACCTTCGTAATCTTGTTAAAGGCACTTTAGAGGCAGCTGAGTATTCAGCAAATAAGTTGGTCATTGATGAACTGGAAGGAGAAAAAGCCAGCACAACACATAAATAAAGATTTTATTTAGTTATAACACCAACCACCTGTAAAATTAAATATTAATAAAATTTGGTTAATCAGTCAATACTTAAAAGCGTATAAAATCACCAGTTATTCAGTTTAGAGAATAGATTTATTTGTTTAAGTGTATGAAATACATTTATCTAATTTTCAGCAAATATCTGAAATTATGTACATTGCAAATCTTTTATTTTAAAACTAACTTCTTCCTGAAACTGGAACAACACTTCCAAAAGCCGGAACATTGACCGAGTTCCAATTTTGGGAGTTTTGTATATATGCAAAAGTTATTTTTGAATATTAGCTGACACGTATATCTAAAGACACACAGTGTAGAAATGACTGAGATATATTAGAAATCTATATGAAATTCCAAAACGGACTGTAAATTCAATCAATAAAAGCATAATGCGTGTTAGTAGCAGCTACTTCGCTTGCAATTGATGTTTCAACAGAAGAACTTAAAATTTATTTTATTCCAACACTTATTACAATTTTTTTAAACAAATAATTCCGGAAAGTTTCGATATCCATCTTAATCAGGTTTATGTAAAACAATATTAAAATAACTTTTTAAATTATTTTATTTTATATAATAAATTTTAAAACACTTTTTTAAAATTTATTATATTATTTAATTAAAATTAATGCTCACAATGTGAAATGATTTTATAAAGTTATTATTTATTGTAAAAAATTGAGGTTTCATAATTTAGGGCTCTGTAATTTCCAATTATATTAAACTCAGGCCATTCATTGGGGCGAATTTTCTGATATTTTTTACAATGATAATCTCGATTATATACTCGTTTGGAATTCATGATAAATTTAAAGTTGTTAAATGGAGAAACCGTATTGTTATTGTTTTAATTGGTTATAAAATGATCTAACAATTAATCAATGAATATTTTTATCAGCACAGTTATTAAGAAGCAATTCATTATCTTTCAAATCTTGTTATTTATTAAAAAATAAATCATTTTCGTTATCATATTATAAATAAGGGCGTTTACTGCCGATAAGGCAACTCTGGGTAGAAATCTAAGATTTCTTTTAACTAATAATCGTGATATAGTTTCTAGTTTTATGCAAAAAAGTTATACAAGCACATTTTTTTTAAGAAATCCACGATGATTTAATGATTCACTAACTTTCATATGACACTATAAATAGAACAAAATATTTTTATTTCAGAGTATCTCTTTGAGGATTTGAAAATATACTGGTGGAATTAAATTCTTTTTGACCTTCATACGAATCTATAAATAGAACAATATATTTTTATTTTTTAGTATCTCTTTGAGAATTTGAAAATATACTGATGGAATTAAATTCTCTGATATTTTGTTGATATGATAAAACTCTTCCCGCAACAACGTATATTATTATTAGTATTATTATCATTATTATTATTAGTATTATTATTGGTAGTATTATATCATAAAATAATTAAAATAACTTGTTATAACAATCTTATCGTGGATTATTATTAAAAACTAAATTTTCCATGCTAGACAAAAACATAGACTCACCAAAAAGAATCGAAAATGAAATTATCTTGACAATTAATTCAACTCAAAAAGAATTCTATTAAATCATCTCAAATACAATCAATTTTCGATGGTTTCTTTTTTAAGTTCACATTTTCCTGTCCAAGTTGAGAAAAATAAGTCCTTCAGTAATTAAAGAAAACGAATAAGCGATATTTAATAATAATGAATATTTAATGAAAGAAATGAACTAAAATATGAATACGAATTAATCTTATTTACTGGCTATTTCGCTCTGAGAATGTCCAGAGAAAGCAACCAATATTATATTGTTAAAATCAAAAATTAAATTGACTTTCCTATACCGAGTAAAACTGTTCTGATATATTGTATATCTTACATCAAAACAAATTTGGGATCAGATTTCCAAATTATTTACGAATCGCTCTTATTTTCTTAAATTTGTATTATTACAATTGGTCTATGGGTTCCAATCAATTTTCACAGAAATCGTTGATATTCTTTGACCAATTTGATAATCAAAATTTAAACATAAATAAGTGAGTTTCATTAAAAAGTAGGCTAGTTTGTCTATGATTTTTCTGTTGATATGACGTTGCTATAGTTACAGTGCTAATTAGTAGAAATTGTCGACTTTCAATAATGAAGCCATATAAGAAAATCGTGGCAAAAAAATTAACCGATATAATTATTTTATGAACATATAATTTATTAAGTTATAACCAATACGAATTTATTGATTAAATCCGATGTTGTTTGAGAAGCACTCAAGAACTGTCAATATTTCACAACTCATAATTGCACGATTTCATTTTGGCTAATTAATAGTTTGATTATACGGAAGAATAAAAAGCTTAAATTAATTTTAAAAATATAAAACTTCAATGTTATAAATGAAATATTTATATAAAAATAAATTGAAATTATATTTAACTCCAGTTTAATTTTATCATCTCAAATCTGTTTAGAGTTATCATGCGGTTTAAACAAATTCAAATTTTAGCGGCTGTTTGCGGTTGAAAATGAAAATGTCGGTTGTGTAAAGAATAGGTAAGACTATATATTATTTAATCGATATTTTGATGAATAGGTTGATATGGAAACCAAATGAAAATATGAAAATTTATTCAAAAATACAATTTTTTTCAACAAGAGTTGTTAACTGCATTAGCAATCGGTATCTACTTGTATCACAGGTTTTCTACACATTTTCTTTTTCTTTTCTTTTGGTTCTCTTGTCATGTTATTCATCATCATCGATTTAGGTTCCCTAGTTATTTAATTGATCGGGATAGTCAGAACTTTCTATAATTGGACGTAAGTTTCATCTGAGTAATTTGGCTCTTTATATTGCTAGTAATTACTCAGTGATTTTGTCCTGGAATTTCTCAATCATTGAATTGACATTGCTTGTGTTTTTATTTGATGTTTAAACTCTTTGCAATTTTTCTGATTAGATTAACTTTCAATTCGGTTTCTACAAAATAATATGATTCTTCTCAATCTACCTTCTGAGACATCGAGTCATGATAGTTCCAGGGATATGAACCATTGATTCAGTTAAACTCAATTTCATTCTGGAGTTTGGAATAATTATGAATTTTTCTTGTGTTTGTAAATCTCAAGGAGATCCGAGTATAGAATCAGAATTTGATGTCTATGAAGAAGATCTTCTTTATATTTGGTTGAAGATTTGCAAGACAAATCGCACTTTTGATGTTACAGCATACATTCTTTATTGACTTAGATCACCATTTCTTCGTATTTTTCAATAACTTTCACCACGTTGTTAGGTGAATTATTGTGAAGTTTATCATTTTGTGAAAACGTGGGCTTCTGCCCTACAATTTCTGCAGAATTTTAAATTGGAATCTTAGTATTTATTGACTTATAGATAATGTCAACCTCTCCATAGAAATGGGTTTGTTGATAATTAGTATTTGTAAAACACAAATCCATTTTGGCATCTTTGATTTTCCAAATTGGTCTGATGCTTTTCTTCAAAGAATTATTTTATGATTTAGTTGAGTTGATTTAATTTTACTTTGTCATTATTGTTACCTTTCAGGGTTGTACCGTGCGATTCATAAGTCTTAGTCTCTAAAACTAAAATAAAACAGCAGTAAGAACAGACTAAATGTATTGAGCTAATGCACTAAAAAACACAATAACAATAAGAACAAATAACGGTAGATAATTAGGTATTTCTTTGATTTGTGCCATCATTCTATTTTACAAAATTACCACTTTTTCCTTCATGATTTCATCAGAGGGTCCTCCTGGTTGCAACCTAGTGGATAAGTTTCCAGTTTCTTCAAACTTCTGTTTTCAGTATTTCACTATTTTTTTAGCAGGTGGTGTACGATTGAAATGTTGTTTAATTTTTTGGTAAGCTTTGGCACTACTCTGATATATATTTGTATGGCAAACCATAAACACTCTATCCGCAAGTGAAATTTTAACATTGCCAGCTACTTCCGCCATATTATAATAATGTAACTGATTAATAAGAAATAAAGTACATTAATTAGTGAATAATAATTAATATCAATGGGTATAAATATGTGGGTATAAATTATATTGTGTTTTGTTGTTTTATTTTAGTTTTAGAGACGGAGACTTATGAATCGCACGGTATATCAAAAAATCATAATTTGTTTAAATATTGTTGCTAAATATACTTTCGTGTTGACTTCTAAAAATTGTTTTAAATGCGCAAGTAAATGAAATCTTAGCAGCTATCAGAGATTTCGTCGCCACTCAACACAAGATGGATAGTTGTGAGATGGAAATTTCCGCACTGAATAATTGTAACTCGAATTTTGGTCAACTATGTTTTTGAATTGACTGGTTTATATCCTAGATTTAGCTAGTCGAGAGCCATTTTGATATCGATGTTTGATATCTCTTATTAATTCTGCAATAGTAAGGCTGAAAAGGCTTCCTTTTCACCGTTGATGGTTTTAAATGTGTGGCTTATCGTTTGAATGAGATATTTATCTCCCAATTATTTGAATTCACATTTACCATATTTGATTCTGGTATATAAATTTGCTGACATTTTTGTACAGTATAAGAATTTCTCTCATATTTCTTTAAATGTGAAATTTAATGCCCTGATAGCTTCCGGCAATGTCTCGGCTCCGAATAAAGTTGTTGACGCAGTGAAATATTAATTTTGGATATGAGAGTCAAATATGCATTGATTTTTTTCCCTAGAGACAAGAACTGAATGTTATTGTTTTAAACCTGCGAATACTTGTCTGATATTGAAAAAAGTTTTAATGATAGTAAGATTTCCGGGTATTTGCACTAATTCTTATTCCTTATTTATGATATTTCTTTATCCTTTTTATAAATAGGCTAAATAGGTTAAATTCCATAACGGTTCATATATAGCATAGCTATGCAATCTGTTTCAGATATTGAATAGATGGTTCTGATATTGAATAGAAGCGCATAAAGACTGTTACTTTGTTTGACATCTCTATTGATATAGATGGCCTTGGTTACCGAGTTGATAAATGTTACTAAATATTAACAAAGTAGCTACCTATAATATATTGAAAAGTATTAAGCATTATACTAATTTTTCCATTTACACAAGGATTTAGGAAGACCATCTGAAATAACAATTAAAGGTATAGAAACATAACGGGTATTATAAAAAATCACTCCATCCCAAACTCACTAGTGAACGAATTATGAAATTGTAAATATTTGATTCTATCTGATAAATGACACTGATGATGGATTATCGCAATGGACATTTAGAATTTTTAATGACACATGAACAAACTTTCATAATCTTTACAGACACTTAAGTAACTACGATGAAAGTTGATAATTGGAACGAAAGTATTGTCCGATAGAAAATAATATTTATTTAACCAATAAAGAAAATATGTAAATTGAGAAATATAAACAAAACATCAAATACTATAATTACATTTAAAAATGAATTTATTTTCTTGTTATTCGACCATGTTATATTGTCAGTATAATTCATACCGAAATTTCTACAATTTTTATTTAATTTAATATTTTTAAGAAACCAAATGATCAATAATCTGAATAAAAATTAAAGAATAAAGTAGTGATTAAAATTGGGTACAGTTAATGATAAATTGAGATGAAGTGATGAGAGTTATGAACTAAAAAGCAAAAATAGCATCGAGTATAATACAACCATTTTACTCATAAATAATTAACGAAAAATAAGTAATATATTGCTAGATGTATAAATAATTAATGAAAAATAGGAAACACTTTACCTTAATCGCATTTTACTCATCTAATTATGAACGAGTAGGAAAAATAATCATCAAGAAAAAATTTATTTATTGTAAATACATTTTTTATAGTACAAATTAACTTTTTGTGAAATAATAATGAAAACACCCAGTTACCCTAGGAAAATCAAGTGTTATGAGACAGAGACAGTGGGTGATGTTTGAGAAAGCGGTATAAAAACAATGGTAAAATACAAGAATGTTTCTTACTGATGGTATATACAGTTAGGTCCTCAACAATTAATTAAACTCTGACTCCAAATCAGAAGGCCATTAATATATTTTCTTGTATGCTATTCAGCACACCTACACATAAACTACACTTCACAAAATATCAACCAAAATTTGGTTTCCAACTGGTAGTTGGCTATCTTTACATCGATTTTCATATTCGCGATCTGAGTGTAATTTTTATGCCATCTTGTATCATATTTTGATTCAATATTGGTTTTCCCATGTTATTATTAGTTTTTTAAGTTTTTGCTTGGCTGGGATTAGTCAATCCCTATATGTGTGTTGTTGTGTAGCTTTTCCCCTTTTTTCAATTGTCGTTTACCATCTAATTTCATTATGATTGGCTGATTGCTATGTCAGTATGGTTCTGGAGGCATGTAAATGTTTGAAGAGCTTAAACAAGGGTTCCGAGGTACAAATCCGTTTTTCTTTTTGAAGAATTCCATCTCACTCAACAACATTTACGTATTCTGTAGACGTAAGCAATTAAGTGGTAATTATTGGTTCGTATAGTACCAGCATTAGAGTTATAATCGTCACGTCACAAGGTATTATTGAAACAACCAGAACCAGATTCAAAATTGTATTTATTTTGTTGAACAATTGACTATAACTTTGTCGTGGTTTCACTTTGCAAATTTCTGACTATATATTGTAATATCCAGCTTAAAAATCAGAGTTCTTCCACAATAATATTAGCAATATTAATTATACAAATAAATAAATATTATCTTTACCACTTATATCTCAAATTCAGAATATTTTTATTGAAAAAGAATTCTCAAGAATAGCAAGACTAAATTTTCGAAAAAATTTATGAAAACCAAAATGAATAAAAACTTATGGAATCGCTTCCTGTCTTTCTTTCAGAGACAAATAGGATTTAAATGTCGTAATTTATTCCGACAAGCTGTAATTGGGTTTAAAAATAAATAAATGCATTACTTAAATACAAATTTTCAAAGGAATCCGAAAAAATAGTAACAAATAATAAAAGCAACAAATAATAAATGTATACTCAGGAAATAGGAAATAAAACACGCTAGACATTAATAAGCAACAATTGTTAACAACATTGCTCATAAACCCCTTATAGTGGCTAACATTCCAGTATATCGCACAAGCTTAATTCAAAATAGTTATTTATTACAAATAAATAGACAATAAAGATATAAACTGTCAATAGGGAATGTATACAATTCCATAGTGATAATATTTATTGAATAACGTCCCTTACTATTAATAGCAAGAAACTAATGAATACATTCAACTACTTTTATAACGAAGGCCTGTCGTCTAGACTTTGTTAGAAAAGTTCTTAATTTGTATTACTTTGATTATCAAGTCACTCGTGCCTTTGTTAACTTAGAGAATAAATGCTAAAACAGAAACACTTATTATAAATTTTATTTTAACGATAAAACGTTCTGACTAAATTTTTGCATAAGAATTGTACTTGAATTCAAAATACCTCAATAAAAGTTTAAATGTTTAAGTCTAAGTTTTCACCGTATGTTTCCTCTGGTCAAAGTCTATAAATAATATAAGTCGATAAAATTGAAAAACTATTGACGATATTTTATGAAATTGTAATTTTGAACTTCATTATAAAGATTCAGATCAATCATTTGTGGCACCATAAACTTATTCGTGTAGATTTACTAGTTTTCAACCTAGATCAATATCGAAATTCTTTGACTTAAAATGTGCAAAAATTTTCACTTCATTTCTTTCTCTACAAGTCTAACTGAACTAAATTCATATATGAATTCTGACATCAATAATAAACTTTAAATGAGTTTCTGCCAATAATTAAGTAATTGAATAAAAAGATCTCATACATTTTCGTAATTTTAAAAATTATTTATTTAAAGTTTTTTTAATAAAATTTCACTTATTGATTTTATTAAAAATCAGAGATAACATCACAATTAAAATTAAAATTTATTTTCCTAATTTGTTTAATTCGAAATTTAATTGTCAGAAAATCAATCGAATTTCCTTATTGAATTCCAAAAATCTCAATTAACTTAAAATAAATCTATTAAAGAAGCCATAAAGCGAAATATTGGTATATCTCATTTAAATATTGTTATTTTAAACTCAGACTTTTGCCTGAAAACTTGTAGAACGAAAATTATTCAAAATAATTAAAATTGAATGTCAAAATAATCTTAATGGAGATAGAGGCAACTTAAATTTTAGTTAGATAATTTTAGATTTATTTAACATCTAAATTCAAATAATCTGAATGGAAAAACTACTCAAACAATATTAAAGAATTAGACAAGCATCTATTAGTTGCAAAGACAATTAGATTGCTTTTAATGTTTATTTTTATCGAATAATTTCGATAATTTTCTACCTATATTAAAACCCATTAATAAATCCATTAGTCGTCATCATAATAATCAGATAAATTTAGAGTTAGAAAAAAACATTATCGATTTCTGATTTTGAATTTTTTTAATTTGTTCTTAGCAATTTCGAATGATTTTTGAGTGTCTTTTTTATAATTTAATGTTTCCCTTGAACATTTATTAATCAGTAGATGTTTTTTACGTTTCAAAAATATTGGATACATTTAGTTTTATTTGGAATTGAAATTAGGTTTTTTTTATAACAAATTAATCAGATTTGGAACGTATCCTTGTATTCATCATTTATTTCCAGATTCAACGTAATTTATGTAGTAATTCATCATGGACTGATTATAAAATTTTTCGTTGAGATCCTACGCACAACTGTTGAATAAAATGTAACGGTATATCATTTGCCTATATAAGTGATTCTCAAACTTTTTGGGCGTAACTCACCAAATTTTTTAAACTTTTAGTAGTAATTTATAAAAAAATCTTTTTCATTAAATATATAAAAAATATATATCACAACAAACTAACCTTTCTTTTAGTTTAATTTCAGTTAATCATTACGGGGAATCCCAGAAATACTACCGCTCTACTACCAGACCTTGGCGTTGCAAGCGACAAAGCGCACAAGCAGTAGCATTCAGTGTGCTATTACACATACTTTAATAAAAATTAATGAGAACGTACAGTACGTTGTTCAAAGACAAATTAAGCGTTTTGAGCAAACGAGATACATCAAAATTTTTAATAATCATTTTCTTACATTCTTATAGTATTATCTCCCCCTTGGATCCTTGCAGCGCTCACCGGGGGGTAGTAGCGGCCACTTTGGGAATCACTGGTCTATATCAACAACCGACGTAATTCGATATTTAAAAATGTATTTTCAAAATCACTGTTTCGTCACAGATACCGTATGAAAACTGAGAACCACATTTATTGCAAAATTAATTTCATAATTCAAATAAAGATTCTCAACTTATTTAATGTTACGAAAATTTTATAGATCTGCAAACTTTCCACGAGAATAAATGGTTTTTAATTTATGAGAACTAAAATAACAAAAATGAAAAATCATTTATAGTTTATCACTGTGTGATTTTTGAAGAATTTTCTTTATCAAATAAATTTTAATTTTGATTTCCTTAGTAAAAACAATATCGACCTATTTTATCTTTTATTAATACCATATTTCAACATTCTTTGAAAACTGATTTCAAACGACAATTATTTGATATCAGCTGTGCATTGATGGCACCCAAAAAGCAACAAATGCATATGAGCTGGAAACTGGATAAAATCAATAAAAGTGATTACCGAAACAAGGACAATATCCAGAAATACAAATTTCGTTCTTAACATAAAATCATAACGTTCTTGGGAACATTGTATCAAGTTTCTAATGGAAATATTCACCAAGAAATATTCATATAAGATATTCCAACTTTAGTTTTGATAATTGGTTTAGAGTTGCCAAATATCCATTTTAAACAAAATTAATGATCATTTAAATTCAAATCAATAAATGGCTATTAAATCTTAATATCAACAATTTTAAAATAAATAATAAGCAGTATACAAATAGATTTTTTTAGATGAAGAAAAATAATTCGTTTATACAATGAATTTATTTTGAAAATTATGTCATCATTCAAACTAAAATTGACTAAAATAATAATTTTAGTA
>JBBMOY010679986.1:0-11428 GCA_037951405.1 Platydemus manokwari | reverse complement strand
TGTGAATATAGCTAATAATTCTAAACTTAATCAATGGAATAATTATTATCATTTCCTTATATGCTAAATTTCTTGATTCGATCGTAATGATTCTTTAGAGCAATTTTCAACTTTTTGACAAAACTGAATACTTCAAAATAACAAAATTTCCTTAGAGGTGTTAAAGATGAATATAAAACCCTTTATATATATTTATGGTTTTATCCTGCTATTACAATCCTGTGTCCATAGAAACAGCAGTTGAGAATAATAGTCTTAGATACAATGTTTTAGATGCAGTGCCCATGGTATTTATAATAAAATGATCAATGTAAAACTAAGTTTAAAATAATAGAACAGTTGTAATAGTTGGAGGTTGATAAAAATATTTTTAATTGTTGAATAAAACCCCAAGGAAATTCATGATTTTATAACACTAAATCTTAATAATCTATTTCAGCACTAAGATTTATCAATATCTCTGCATATAATATTGTTTATATCGATTTGGAAATGAAATCTTAGAATACCTGGTCTATTAGATCGATTGAATTATCGACTAGAGATTTCCATTGCGATATTTCTGCGGATTGGGTTTGCTGTTGTTTTCGAAGAATTGCTTTCCAATCAAAACCTGCATCAAATGAAGAAGCATCTCTGGTGAGATGATGTCGATTAATTTCAATATTTGTCATTTCCTCCAACTGACGGAATCGCGAATAAAGAAATGAGAGACAAAGGCAAATAATTAAGCTTCTAAAATCGAGACATAATATTAAATCGATTATTATTGATTGATATATATGGTTGTCAGTAAAATCTGTTCTTTGATTTGATTTCATGAATAAAGAGCTATAAATCACATAATCAATATCATGTTCCTGGTAAAGAAAGGCGGGAGAATATTTATATTTTAAATAAATAATATTTTATCAATGTATAAGGGAATACATGTGAGATAAATGAGTTATGAACATTGATTACTTAAAGATCGATTATGTCAATGTTTCGAATTCTGTTTCCAATAGCAACAACATCAATCTTTCATTATTATTAAATATTTATACCAGTACTAATGATAAATATTTCTTTGATAACCAGCCTCTGATTTTCTTAATTATGATAACGATTCAAAACGAAGAGAGAGAAAAATAAAAAATAAGGAAAGAAACAGTAACATAAAGCAGGGGTGGCCAACCGGTCGATCGCGATCGACTGATCGATCTTGAAGCCAATTTTAGTCGGTCGCGTGAGATGTTATTCAAATGAAAAGTCGATCTTACGTACTTAAAAGTTTGCCACCTCTGACATAAAGGATTATTGGTTCAACAATTATTATGATTTTAGAAATGATGGAATTAAATCTAAAATGATCTTTAAAATCAATATTTGGAAATAACATGACAGAAAAATTATCCAGGAAAATATAAGCTAAGAGTTAACCCTAAGATGTCAAAAAAAATTTTATTCCTGCTATGGAAATATTAGAAACTAATAAATTTATGATTAAAAAGTAAAATTCCATTTTACACTAACAGCATTATGAGTATCAACCAAGCTCGATCTGGTCTTAAAATGCTGCCCATTGTAACCGAGAAATCATCAGCTATTTCTGAATTATTTGAATCGTTGATTGAATTGTGAATGCTTTTCGTCTGTTTGCGGGCAGTTTCATTGGCGGATTTGCGATTAATAGTTTTTGGTAACTTCTGTGGACCGATATTATGGTTGACATTCAACTGGAGAAGATGTTGGCCTAATCCTTTTGCTTCATGTTTCAAGGAGGTTGCTGTAAAAATTTTATGAGTTCATCAATGCAAGAAAACACCGGAAAAATATTACAGAAACAAAGAAATCAATGCACACAAATAATATTCGTAATTTTTCAAGATGTCTCATCTCATTTACACAATTTATCGATCAAGCTTTATCATAGCTTTAATATATTTATCATAGCTTTAAAAATGATATTAATGTTTATCTACCATAAATAGGGCCATTTAAAATTCAACAAAAAAAATCGAAGAAATTCGTTTCAAAATCATTTTTGAAGAAACTTTAATGATACAAAAATATTTCCAATTCGTTTTCAAGTGATATTTGAATTGAATTTGTGACCATATAGTGAGAATTACATCAATAATATACTTGTTATGGCAATACCGCAACCAATCTAATAATTATTTATAATATTTATAAGATCTAAAATATAATACCAACCAATATCGATCTACCCACTATCAAACGATCATGACGACAAAATTATGCTGACAGATTTATTATGTATTTTTAATATGTTGATTTTTGATCAAGTAGAATTGATTTTAAATTCGTTAGGCACAAATTCACATCATTTTTACAATGTTTTCAAATATTTTATTTGCAAGTATTTGGAGTATTATGGACACAATGTTAAATGAATAATAAAATCGTGAAGTTTTATTAGATTCTGATGATTAGAGAGGACTAAGAAATCGATGATTTCATGCTGCCGTTACATATTGGAATAATCAATTGTTTAAACGACAGATTCCCGCAAGTCTTATAAAAGCTGATAAAATGATAATCGTCTATGAAACTATGAATAAACTGGTTTTGAATGAATTAGAAAATTTTGCACTGTATTCTGTGAATACAGTATTTTATCAATAAATTTAAACGATTAATATTTTATAATAATTCAAAAATCGGTTTAAACTGGTATTTTAGGAATTCTATAATAATAATCCTATTGTAGGAAATATTAAAAAGCTTAATAATGAGTGAAATCAATATTTCTGATAATTTAAACAATTTTATTACCACTGCCTATCAACCACGCATTTGAATTCTATTATGTGAAGATCAATGGGATACAAAATATAAAAGAGAAGGAAGATATAGAGAAGATAAAAAGATATAAAGAAATAAAGATATAAAGTAAATAGGAGAAACACAGATATTTATATAAATAAATATCTAGAGAACTCGATCCAGAGATAATTAAGATTACTTTAAAAAATCAAAAATTTTAAAGAGAGAGGTTGTAAGGATTTCATAATGAATTAGAATTACAAAAAATTATAATCAGAATTCTTATTAAAAGCATTAATTTGTTTAAATAAACTCCAGTTAAATATAATTTTACGTGCAACAACTTATCGATTCGTTTACAGTGTGTGCTTTATAATTTAATTTGATTCATCTTTTACATCGCAGAACACTTCGAAATTACTACAAATTTCTTCAAAAATTAAATTCCTAATTTGATAAACATAAAATATATATACTACCATTAAAATGTTATTGATTTATTTATAATTTCGTTCATAGCACTTGAAAAAAACCCAATCGATGTCACAAATCTTTTAAAACGAAATTCATAAAATAGAGATAATTTAAAAATACTTTTACACAAAATTCAATCTGAAAACATCGAATGTAAACATTTTAACTATTTAATTTCTCTGCCAGTCGACCAAATGATTACGTTTATGTGTGTGTATGTGTGCAATCATTTTATTTATTGGAGAGCATATTCGACAATGATAAATTAACATTAGGCAAAGATATTCAAATCAGCGTGTCCTACACATCAAAAGATTGGCAGATTTTTTCAAAAGATAGATCATGAATGGATGATATTAAATGATTGATTGGAGAGAAAATTCTCACATTGATAAATTCATTAATAATGGATAAAATGAATTGTAAATCGTTAATTTCACTCCAACGACCACTTAATATTATAAACCAAATTGTTCAAATTTTAAGAATAATTTGAAATTGAACTCATTTATTATTCGTCAATACATATATAAAATAAAATTACCCAATTCGGTAAAGTAGTCTGTGAGACCGGATTTTGCAGTGGATTCAATTAAGGCTGTTGCAAAAAGAAAATGTCTGTAATAATTTAATAGAAATAAAAATAAATATTCACTCACATTTGGATGCAAAAAATATGGATTTATCATAAACGACTTGTGATGTCACCTTGAGTCGAGATTGAAAAGCACTGATATGAAGAAGACAATATCGACTGATGCAATGAAAACAATCTGATAAAGGGAAACCACTGTTGCGAACTATCGTGTCCACGACATAACATAAACCTGGCTGACTACAACCTTGGATTATCTAGAAGAAGATCATAATTCAAAAGTAATTTTTTAAGTCGATGTTCTTCATGAATAAAAATATAACACTGCATATAATAGAGGCTATTGATTTAAAATTAGAATGGACATTTTCATTTTGTAATCTATTTCGCGAGCCACGCATTTTATGATGTCTTAAGAAAATATATCCTGATATAAACATTTCCTGTTATTGCATATTTGATATCAAGTATGCAGCATTTTTATTTCTCGAAAATGCGACAATATTCCTACAAAGAGACAAATTCAAAACACGAGCAATTAATGGTATAATTAATCATCTCAAGTTGGGATATTCAATGGGTAATGTGAAAAATTATCTAAAAACAAGAAACAAACAAAAGTCCATTTTAAGAAACGTTAAATTACGGACGAGGTGGTAAAACATTTCGTTGAGATCATTCTATAATGCACCTAAAGTATCAAAATGAAATTTTAAACAATAGTTTTATTCAAAAAGTACCAAAAATAAATAAAATCGATGACAATTTTCAATCCTCCACAAATATCATTTTGGATCATATTTTCTAAAACAATAAGTGTTCCATTAATTGATCTGTTGTAAGTTACGATAACACCAATACATTATTCTCATAAACTAAACGTCTCATGGTAGTGGAGATATATTTTTAGCAGTGACAGCAACGGGAACAGTTATCTGGTTGTCACATAAGGCTTACCTGTCTTATTGGTAATTTCAATTTAGCTTAATCTCAAGAACCACTAATCCAGATAAAATGTATATTTAATGCTTCATTATACAGGAGAAAATCTGGTGTTCAATGATCCATTATATACATAGATAGATAGATAGATTTCCATATTGAATGAAGCAAATTATGGAAATGAGAGATTCTTTAATCGAAAAGTGAGAAATATTTTCCAATGCCCAGAACTTAATTTCACATATACTGCCTTAATTGAATAAAATAATATTTTTCATATAAATTCATTTCGGATATTTCTATATATTATTTCATTACCATGTTGATCAACTTTACTAAGCAGAATTTTCTCACCCAGAAAATGATCCTCAATTTAAAATTTTTAATAAATTGAGATCATTTTAAATTTAAAAGATTTGAATTATTTAAAGAAGCAAAGCACTCCTGAAGAAACCCAAAAAGTATGAAAGGCATGATAACACAGAAACAGTTTATGCAGAATTTCAAAGACATTTTAGCGATAGTTATACTTAATAAGCCATTACTATGTTATAAACAGGTGGTGAAAACGAATTCAAAAGTCATAACACATGAAAGTCATTTAACCAAATAATTAAAATAAATAAAATCGATAATTTATTTTTTCTTTATATAAATTCAGATAATAAATCTTTTTAATTTTAATCCATTTTAAAAGTCGCACACACAGTGCAGGAGAAACAAACCAATTTAGCTGGATATAAATTGTTGGCACACCAAACAACTGTAATTTATAAATGCTGATGAGGAATCTCATACCAATCATGAATAATAAAGAACGAATATTTACGAGAAAAGAGCACTCTAAAAATGTGATATAGTAAAAATGCGTGCGTACATTAATCCCGATAATTGACAATAGCGTGAATAATAATGTCTTTTATGATTTTATCTTAGCTATCTATTTCCACGAACTTAACATATGCAACCGAACAGACTTTTTGAAGAAAATTGTAAAGTGTGTTAACGTGCAGAAAAACTGTCGAAAGTGCAATCAATGTTTTTGTTCTTTTGTCTAACTGGAAATTAGTTCAATAAAAGTGGCTCGAAAAGGCTAAATTCTGAGGAACCATAGTTGAACCATGACTGAAAAAAATAATTAGAAAGACAAAGAATTGTGTATAAAAAATATTACTACCAGATAATAAAATGAAACAAGTTGAGACAACAAAATAAAATAACAATTTATGCTGAAGGTCTTAATAAAAAATTTATGATATTAATAAACAACTAATGTCATTTCGTCCCAAATATAAATACATTTATCCCCAGACCGTTTAAAATATAAATCCATATTTTCTAATAACAAAGATCAATAATTTCCAAGAAGATCGATAGCCAAATCTGCATTGATTTAGAAAATATCAGTTCGCGTTTCATATAACAAAATCTAGGGAAATATCTCCCTGGCAACACATTTTGAGTGAGATAAACAAACGCCACCATAAAGTCTTTTTCAAATTTTTGATTTGAGTTACAGGCGAAATAGAAGATTGTGTAGATGAAAGCAAATTATAAATCAATTAATTTAAACATAATTTTATTTAATTATTGATTCATTCAAATATCAATTTCGAAACCTGCTTTTCTTCTGATGCTGATATTTTTGGACCGATTTTAGCTTTCAAGGTAATGGTGTAATATATTGTTCTCTCCTTTGATCCGTTCTCATCACAAACTTCTGGCCAGGGTGCTTGAACTATATCGAATGTTTTCCTATATTCAGCAAATCGTCGATAAAATGAACTGTTCGTGAAAATGCAAGTAAATAATCGATCGACATGCATATCGATTTCTTCATCAACAAACACTTTATGAAAATGCTCGTGTCCCAAACAGAATTGTGAATGATGGCGTGGAATTGATGCCCTAAAAATCCCATTGGATTCATTTGTAGAAGGCAAATTAGCGGAACTGTAATTGGAGTTTACATTTTTATTATCAGAACTGATGGAGTCGGTGAAAGCTTGTGGTTTACGCTTCTGAAATGGATATATTATCGATCAATTAACATGTAGCGAAGATAAATATAAATAATATTTGATAGTATTATAATAGAATTCAACAAAAATCAATATCAATGTAACTGCCTTCTTTAAAAAATATTTTTAATAATTAAAACAAATTAATCGATATTAATGGAAATAGAACTGAAATATAATCTTCTACATGAACATGAAATTTGTTTCAAAACCACAGATTAAAAACTGGATTATGGGTTTGATATTTTTGATTATTGATCGAACATTTCAACGAATGAAATGTGACATACACTATACTTCTGTTACCGTTGTTTACTATACTTCAAACAATAACAGTATTGAAAATGACAGTAAAGTTCCGTGAAGGTAAATAAATGGAATAGCTGTATGCATTTCAGAAAATAATCCAAACAAAATCTAGTAAATCCTGAAATAACAAGCTGATTGCGGTGCGAAAATTCGAAAATTGATTTAAAGATTTTTGGAAATATAATGAAAACTATGGTAAATTATTGACTTCCTCTTCTGTTCGATTGTGTGAATTACCAGATTATATCTCTCTATAAAGAAAATCTAACCGATGTTCACGGAGGGAAATTTGTAAAAATTATCCTATCAGAAATTGTGGTTGCCGAATCGATTAGAAAATTAACTAAATAGCGATAAATCAATTTTCTTGGAGTCACAATCGTATTTATTTCGTTTAAAGTAATCCACATCCAACCAACTCCTTAAAGAATTTACTACAAGAATATTATGAGATGAATATCTTGAAAGATCATTAAAAGAGTAGCCATGATTTCGATACAAATCATTTCCAGAGCATTTATTTAGTAAAATATCTTCAGTATTTCTATTATTCTTAAAAAATTATGAAGAACAAATTCTCAACAATTATCATCGCTTATTTATCGAATAAAACACATGGAATACATTATTAAAAAAATATAGGCTAAATAGTCCAGAATGTTTCATGATCATGTTTCATTTCAACAATTCCACAAAATCTGTCCTATATTTTTCAAATGATAAACTAACAGATTTTAATTTGAAAATCAATTTTATTTTTATAGTTAATGTGTTATATTGTCTCTATTAATGATTTATTTAACTGCTGTTCAAGAACTCTTGTTTGATTTCTTAATTACGATTTTATATGGCTGTTGGTGATTTTATGTCGTTCTTATAAAACAATATATTAACCTCACATACTAGAGAACGCCTTTATACTAGTTTGCTCAGGTAGAAGTGCCCCAATGCCAATATTACCAAAAAAATTTATTAAACTGTGTATAACGATATGTTTTACAATGATAATGACATCAAGTCTTCTGGTATATAATCCTGATATTTCAAGCCATCATCATCATTGATTATGGATACCTTTAATGACACATCTAACTTGTGAAATGAAATAAAAATTTGAAATTACCGGTGTTATAGGAATCTAATACATGATTTGAGACAATATTTATATAAAATTGTAAGACAAAATTAAGCATAAAAATAACCATATTGCGTGATATGGGAATGAATATTTGCAAGCAAGGATTACAAATCAAATAACGAGATGCTTTGACTTTAAGAAACTAGTGAGAGTAGATTATTGAATCCTATGATGTATGTTTGGAGGAATACGGATAATTACTTATTTAATTACTTATTCTCATCTGTATTTAGGTTTATTTACAACACTAACTAAAATATAAGAATTTTAATAATTATTTTTATCTTATTTGGTCTTATAACATGCAATCACAGTAAAATAATATAACAATAATAATAATAATAATAATAATAATAATAATAATAATAATAATAATAATAATAATAATACAGAAAATTTGGTTAGGTAATAAAAATCGAAAATTAAGATCTAATTCTGATAACAAATTACCTTTGATCTGTACTTGACAGTTGATGGAAGATGATCACCAATTTCATCCGGATGATTTAGATTGCTTGAATATAAAGACTGTTCTGTGTCAGAATCGGAATCATCACCAATAGAAAAACTAGGCGGACCATTTTCTAACATTTCATCGGGAACTTTTTCGAGATTATTTACGGTAATATCATTGACCTTAAAAACGAAAATCTGTATAACTCACTCCAATAATTGTAGAATCAAATATTCCAATTTTATTAAAATTATTTTTACAAAAAATGGCTCTACAATAAAAAAAATATTTAAAAATAAATTTTTACTATATTTATTGATCGAAAGCACTGATCATTGATTGATATATACATTATTTATGCGAATTTCAATAATAAATGCTTCTTGTGTCGCGGTATTCTATAATTCAATTACTGAATGGAAATATATATAGAAATATTTACTATCATTATTACATAAGCTCATTGTTTAGGATTCGATCAAGTCCAGTAATGTGCAAACAAATATTTGTTATTTCTATTTGAACGATTCATATTTGAGATTAGAGAAATCCAAGAGTTAATAAATCATATTCATTGTTATACAATAAACAAAAATGAGAAATCGATCAATATTACTTGCTAATATTAATAAAAACACAATTCTCGAAGTCGATCTCTTCCAACATGTAATTTTTTATATTTTAAAAATTCCAAGAGATTTTTAACGAATTTCTTTAGAAATTTTTTCAAATTTATTTATTCAATAAAACAATAAAAAAACTTAATGACATGAAGTATAAAGAGAATTTAATAACTATTTTTATCTAGAACTGGATTCTAAGAATTTGTCAATAGATTTGAACCCATCAAACAAATACTTGAAACTGGTTATTTTTATTTTTTTCTCAATTTTTTATTGTAAAATATAATAAAAATCGATTATTACAATTTGTTTTTTATCAAATTTGTGAATCGTCTTTTGAAAATGTATTGACGGATTAAAACAATGTTCACCATAAAAATAAATTGTGATTTTATTATCCCGAACGACTGGCGGATATGAAATCAAAACACAATCACAGTTGAACTTTCAATCGTGAAACCCTCACAATCCTTACAATCACTCCAATACAAATTTAACGATCAAAGTATTTATTATTTTTATCACATATCTAAAAATAAGTACAGATAAAATATATATTAAATTAAATGAAAACAAAATTATTTCTGAAGATATTGCAAATCACATATCAAAACACCGAATTCACACGATTTTGTTTGAATGAACCGAAATATTGTTTAGTAGCGCACACTTATTAGCGGATATAAAAGAAAAATCAAAGGAAATCATGCTTCAATAAACTCGGTAAATAAAAATAAATCCAAAGATCCAAACAATAACATCCAAATTTTAAGCTGCTTCTATTTTACAAAGCACGCAGTGGAAACGAACTGAAAAGTCACGACAACAAATTATATTTTGATTATATAATTTTTCAAATTTCAATTCAATATGAATCCTCATACAAATAATTTCAAGATTTGTGCTATCATCAAAGTGGTTTTGAATAGTTTAAAGTAAATTTGATAAAATCCGACAAATTTTGGCCTTCTCAATGTTACAACAATTACCGACACCTTGGAAATAAAAACCTTGGTTGGGACAACCGATAAAAATTGAGAATCTTGTCAAAATCAAAATCAATCCAAATACATTTCAAAAAATCGATAAATAAACCTACATCAGTTAAAATTGATTTTATTTTCAATTTATCTCTTGAAAAATTACTAAAACTTTACAATGATAATTGAAAATCAAACAAAGCTATTCAAATATCAGTTAATATTGATATAATTGATGGAATCATTTGGAATGAGCCAATTAAATTCAATGATTGACACGAAATATTTTGGTGCGATTAATACAGAAACTGGAATAAAATTAAAATGGAATTGCTCAATGTGATTTCAAACAAAAACATAATTTAAAACGCGATTATGACCTAAAGGTATACGATAATTAACCAGTGAGCAAATTATGGGATAGTTATTAGATTCTGATGAGAAGAAACCCTAAGAGACCGGTCTATTGATATACAACTCTTTGAGATTGCCAGTGGTTCTGGTCATAATTATCACACTCATTGTTAGATTTTATTTGTAAAATATAGCCTATTTGTTTTTAATGTTTTTTGAGATTAAAATACATTCATTCCGCTAAAATTCAATAGCGACCGAGACATTCAAAAATTATTTGAAAATCCACAATGGTTTAAGAAAAAACCGTGGAAATATTTCTAATAATAACTGTATTCTACGTCACAAATAGTTTTTTTATCGCAACATGGAATACAAATACGAGTGTTGCATGTTAAGTTGTCATTTTTATGGTATAAAATCAAAACATATCGTAGATTTGAATTCACCAATGAGCGAATTATGGAATAGTTGTTTCGTGTTAATTAATAAATACAAATGACTGCGGAACCGATCCATCAGTACCTGTTGGAATTATCATTGATTCAATTCAAACTGTCATTTTCTTTGATACAATTAAATAAACAACATAATATCATCATGTAACCATTGTGTTTTAATGAAACAAAATTGATTAGATAGGTTTGTATAAATTGTATTTTATAGCAATTAAAGGACATGGTCGACATTAAGTAAAAAATATGCACACATGCAAACATAAACAATAATAATAATAATAATAATAATAATAATAATAATAATGATA
>JBBMOY010678875.1:0-11429 GCA_037951405.1 Platydemus manokwari | reverse complement strand
TTGGATATGAATAAAGTTTTCTAATTTTACTAGGACTGACAATGTTCGCATTGAAGTTAAAGGATGCTTTAAACCAACACAGTTTGAACATACTACTAAAGGATTATTGTTTTCCAGCTCTCCCTCGCTTACTTCTGTTTCTCAAATCGCTAATTTTACTTCAACTCTGTCGTCTTGTTCTGAGTGGTCTTCCTGGTCTACATGTGATGTTTCTTGTGGAAGAGCTTTCATTTCTAGATTTCGTAATTGTTCTTTTATTGAACGTCAACATGAACCATGTTTTGTTACTGATTGCAATTGCCAGCTTTCTTTTAATGATCTGAAATCGGTTGTCAGCAGAGATATCGTTCTTGCTTGGATCGAACTTGACAATCTAAAAGGACCTACAATGTTGAAAGAAGTCGTCCGTGATGGTTCTTCTATCACTGACAATACAACTGTCTATTTCAATTGCGCAAATTGTACCTGTTCAAAATCCAAATTCGTGTGTCAAAATGATCTCAGTTGCAGTAATTATTTAATTTTTTTAAATTATTTTATTGTTTAAATCTTTAAATATTTTTACTTTTTAGAATACTCTGTTCATTAATCTATTTCATATATATATTTATATATTATTTGTAATTTTGTTAAAATTATTTTGGTTAATATGTATTGATTCTTTTTTAAAGCCTTTGAAGTTTTATTGTTAATAATAATGTACCAATTATGTTGCATGATTGATTTTATTTTTAATATTTATGTAGTGATTGCAATTTTATTTTTCGAATTTAATTTCATTTCTTATAAAATATTTTGATACTTTTAAATTTAGGTAAAGATTGTCAATGGTCCGAATGGACTGAATGGTCAAATTGTAAAGGTCCTTGTGATGATTCATCTCAAAATCGTAAAAGAACAATTTTAAATCAACCAATCTATGGTGGAAGATCTTGTGAGCCAAACGGAAATGAAGAAGTTAGGAAATGCCCAAATACTTGCATTTGTCAGTGGAGCGAATGGTCACAATGGAGCAATTGTAGTAAACCATGTGGTGGAGGAATAACCAGCAAAACAAGGCAACCATTAACTAGTGCATGTCATAATTCTATAGATTATTCAAAATCATCTGCATCGTGTAATGATTTTGCCTGCGAAAATCAAACATCAAGTAATGTGTTTGATGAAGCAGATTTAATAAAATCATTTTATTATCTACAGCTACTAAATGCAGTGGAAATAAAATATTGACCATCTGTCACAACTCAACCTGCCCAAGAACTTGTGAAGATGTTCAAAAGTTGAGTGTCGGATGTGAAGAATCTTCAAATTGTGTCACTGGATGTTTCTGTCCACATAATTATGTTGAAAACATGTTTGGAGATTGTGTTCCCATCGATAAATGTTGCGATCTAACTCTGGCAAATTGTAAAGAATGGTAAATCGATTTTTTGTATCTTAATAATTTCTCCAATGGCTTATTATATCGATGACAAATAATACATCAATATTACTTTATTATTGCTTTAGAGTAAATTTACCTCTTATTTTTAAATTACACCAGTTAACTTTAGATATCAATCATTCAAATAAATATTTATCTCCTAAGTATTTTTGTTCTATTGATGAAACAGAAATCGTCTCAACGTATACAACAAATATACAACAAAATATTGTTATTACATTAAGGAAAGTTTGTTGACTAAAATTTACATAAATATATATATATATATAATTCAATGTTTTACCAATCGCGAAATTTATTAATAGATTTACCATTAATTGATTAAATTAATTAATTGATCTATCAGTGAATTGGCCTCTTGTAAAAACGGAAAAGCAATTTGTACACAAACTGAAAATTGTGATTGTACTTGGAAACCGTGGCAAAACTGGTCACCATGTAACAAATTGTGTGGTAATGGCAATCAAACTCGAACTAGAATACAAAATACAAATCAAAGAGGGAACGGAAAACATTGCAATGGAAATGAAATCGACATTAAGCCTTGTCCGATTGTTCCATGCACAAATTGTACGGAAGAGGGTTCTGAAGAAATAATATTGAGTGGTTCACCGATGACTCCCAAATCATCTTGTGTTGAATGGTAAGCGAAATTGATTTTATTATAAGTATTCTCATCATATTGTAAATACGTTACTCATTATATTTAGTTTTTGCAATTTCTCTGGAGTTAAAGAATGCAAACCTAAAATCGAAAATAAACCACGTAAACCATAGACGTTATCGTTGATTTATATAATATTAAACAAATGTTTAGAAGCTACATGGAATGAATGGTCATCGTGGTCGATTTGTTTAGGAAATTGTCCAAATGGAACGAGAACTCGATATCGTATTTGTATCGATACTTGTGAGAGTCCTTCAACTAGATGTAACGGAACACGACTAGAAACGGAGCATTGTAAATTAAATTGTCAAGTATAATAAGACTTAATATAGATTGAGAATATGTATTGAAATATGGATAGGTTGACTGTGTTCCTGGAGAATGGAGAAACAGTTCCTCTTGTAATGCAGAATGTACACCAAATAAACCAATTGCATACGGCATCATAACTCAAGTGAGAGATATCATGGTTCCTTCGATAAATGGTGGAAAACAATGTGACACAAATCAATCAATTATTTGCCAAAAAGAATGTCCAGGTAAGTACTATTTATTCAATGATATTCACGTGAAATGCAAATATAAATAATTTTCTAGTCGATTGTAAAGTGATAGAATATGATGGATCGGCTTCATGTATAAAGTACTGCGCATCAAACGATTCAACGTGTGATCCGAGTTGTGGAATTGGAATGATTACTAGGCACCCGTTACAAGTGATAAAAGCTGAAAATGGAGGAAAGGATTGTAAACCATTATATGAACCGTGTAATCTTGGAAACTGCAGTAAATTTTCTAAAATTTATGTCGATATAGTCTGCCTGATTTTTGTCACCATTAGGTACACCATGCTTGGCTCCAAAGAAATTACAGTCTTGTATCAACCCTTGTGAACAGAGATGCAGCGATCTATCTACACCATGTACCGGCATTGAAACTTGCATTGAATCGTGTTCTTGTCCGGATAATATGGTCGAACAAGATGGCAAATGTGTACGAAAATCACAATGTCGTTGTAAATGGAATGAGGATATTTTGGGACCAAAACCAGATAAATATGATGAGGAATTACTTCCAGACACTGTTATTAGTAAACATTGCAATAATTGGTAATAAGATAATATTTATAAAATGAATATATAAATTACTGATTTATTAAGTACCTGTCGACAAGGAAAATTCGTTTGCACTAATGTGAAATGCACTCAGAATTGTCAGTGGGATGATTGGAAGGAAGTTGTACCTTGTAATGTGACTTGTGGTAAAGGTGTTGAGATTTTGGAAAGAAGGATTTTGAAATCTCCGAAGTTTGGAGGAAAAGAGTGCGAAGGTATTGGAAAATGATAACGTTCGTAGTAAATAAAAAAATCCATTTTCTATTATATAGGTCCAAACAAAACTGTAAATACTTGCTATGCTGCTACAAAGTGTTGTGAAACGAAAGTGATTTTTGCACCAGAAAATAATAATTGTGAACAAACCTGTAATGACGTCATCAAGAAACTGAATACCAATCATAAATGTAAAGAAGGTTGCAAATGTCAACCAGATCATGTCAGAGATACTAACAATACTTGTGTACCAATTGCTGAATGTTACCAGTGTAAAATTAATGGAACAACATGGCAGGTTTGTCTATTAATTATCGATTATTTCAATTTTTCATATAAATAACTAGTTTTTTTTTATTAACATTGATAATCGACCTGCGTTATTAAAACAAAAATACAAAAACTACTTTAAACTTTTTTCTTAGTTTTGCATTTTTTAGCTAAATGGCACTTAATATCAATAAATATAATTATATTTTATATTCAATATTGATTGTCGTGAGTACGATAAAAATTATATATGATTTATTAGTAATTTTTCTTCTGTTTGAAGAATGGAGAAATAAAACAATTTCTGGATTCATGTCAGTCGCTTATGTGCTCCAATGGAGAATTGAAAAAATCACCACTAGCAATCACTGACGGAATGCCCCCGTGCTCTTTAGATGATGAAAAATATGTGAAGAATGGAGATATAGCAGTAAAGGATAAAGATAGATGTTGCTATAAATCTGCAGTTGTGCGCTGTTCAGTGGAGACCATTGAAACTACTTCAAAAATACTTGAAAATAATCGCACATGTCTCCTCAAAGACGGACAAGTATTTTTAGAAACATCTTGTGGAGGTGGATGTCCATCACATTCTGATGTTATTGTCAAACGACCAGCGGAAGTAATAATATTGGCTTTTTAATAATATTAATGTTTTCAATATTCAGGATCCGACAGAGAGATTTAATAGGCTGTCTCAAATGATGTTGAATAATAATAATGAAGAATTATTCCAAGAGTTCCGACTACTGTCAAAGTGCAAATGTTGCAATCCAGCGAAATTTAAAGTCATTCCTCCGAAAGAATACACTTGCATGGATAAAGACACGAAAAAAGAATTCAAGGTAACTCTTGTGGATATCCGAATAACGAAATGTCATTGCAATGATTTATGCGGTAACACTGGAAAATTATAATTTTCGTTTAATTAATAAAATTTTGATGGCATAACTGTTGGTTATTTCATTATATTGATTGATTGTGAAGAATAGTTTACATCATCTTATATATAAATAACTTCAAAGTGCTTTTCATTAAACTGAAAGGTGTATGAAAAATAAAGTTGAGTTTGATCTCATCCATCAATAATGCATTATCCATTAAGCTCATACCGTAGCATTGGATATATTATATTTGATTTCCAGATATCCTAATTTATCATCCGAATAGCTGAAATAATGTCCACTGAAACTGATGTTCACTTTATCTTATTTTATTCGTTAAATCTATTATTAGAGAAGAATAGATTTCAAAATCAAAAATCTTTTTTCCGAATCACACTTTAATATGTATCGATCCATTCATTTAAAGTAATCTTTGTGGTTTCTGTTTAAAAGATAGTTATAAATTGATAAAAAAAAACTATTAGTGGTGGCTACTTGATTTAAATTTTGAGATTCAATACAAATATGCATCTAGAAGAGTTTGGTAAATTTTTATTATCCAAAACAAATCAAAAGTTTTTAAACAAATTAAAATCTTTTCCAAAGAGCTTCAATTATTGAAAATCTTAATTAGGAATATAAGTAGTATTATATATAAATAAAAATATTTGAATTATTTAAGAATCACTTCATATTAAATTTTTAAATAATTTTCTGAAATATAAATTTATGAAAATTAAAATATTCTTTAGAAAAATTATTATTTTAAAATTATTATTAAATTATTAAAATTATTATTAAATTTTTTATTAAATTTTTATTAAATTTGTTCCTTCTAATTTTCCTCACGCAAGCAATCCATATTATTTGTATATTTTCATAATTTATGTTGAATATACAAAATAAAATTGTGACTCAATTGAAAAAGACGGAAAAAATTCTTTTATAAAGGAAAAAGGCCAGGTAATAAATAACAACCGTGATGCAAGCCTAAACTAGTGAAGCTTATGTGAACTATCTAATTACCTAATTATTGTATAGAGAATTCAAGGTTTTATATGGTACCAATGGGCCGGAAAAACTTTAAAAATAGTCTACCGGTGAACCTGATTGTCGAATGTTTAGTAAGTACGCTACCATAAGTATTACACATATAAAATTAGAAAGTAATTGCATCCTCACTAACAAACATTCTTAATATAGAAACAACCAACAGAAGTAATATAAAAAGTCAATCTTGAAAGAACTATTAAAAACAATTTTTTTTAATTAATATAAATTTTTGACTAAAGTTACTTGAACCAAAAAATTATCTTTGTAAAAATCCTTTTCTAACAGCGCACAGTACAAATACAAAGCTTAAAGAAAACGAATTTGTTAAATATCAAACGAATCGTTTCTGAATCTTATCATTACACTTACATCATCACCAATATTTTAGCAACTATGTTGTACTTAGATGGAAGACCAAACGATTTGAGATGATATCGAATGACATCGCTCAACGTTTTTATATAGAAACTATCAGTGAAAATCGATGCAGTTTAATAAGATGTTATTAATGAAAGTAATAGAAAACAATAGAAATAGTTATTAACTGGTCTATGAAATCTATCATTAAAAAATTTAATAACACTAAAAATAATTGTATTTTTAAATATTATAAAACAATATAATACTTTAATTATTCATTAAAAAATAGATCAATTAACGACGATATTTAAGGATGAGAATTAGTTGTTAAGAGCAGATTTTTGAAATTTTAAAATTTGGGGAAATATAGAAAACCACAAGTAAAATTATTTATTGAGTATTGAGCACAGTTAAAAGTATTGCATGCAGAAAAAGCATAAAAATAAATCATATACATAGTATTTTGCATTTCAAGGAAATTAGGAGAGATGCTAAGCATTAATTAATTTCATAAAGATAGTTTGCATTTTAGTGTATCCATAAAAATATAAAGTACCTCATTCTATTGTAAAATAAAGTATCGTGTGCTTGAACAATATTCTTGAGTAGACATATAGGTACGTCATTTATTCGTAGGAACTAGAAGTTATGCACTGATAGACAGATTTCATATTTGGTATTAATTCCTGATTGGACTAATTATCGAACTTTTAATCAATAGCTTCCTACTATTACCAAACAGATAATTATATTGAGAAATTATTAGTGTTTTTACTTACCGTAAGACTCCAATTAAATTGAAATCATATTGATAAGAGGTAAATTTGGAGTTGTGTAGTTTCGGTGGTGACAAAAATGTTGACGTTAAGACATCAACTATTGCCATTCCATGTGTCCATACGTTTGAAAGATCTTTTTTCAACATTCATTGCTTGATTTTTTTCTGTTTCTAAACAATATGAACTAAAGACGTCACAGATCTTTGGAATTATCATACATTTTGAAGACAAGATTGGAAATCACATCCTGACTTATTGATATTTGAATCGAGAATTAATCTGGGAAATCATTTTTAATACAATAGCTCCAAGAAACATTTTGATAAGAAAATTTTCCAAAATTTTCATTTAAATTTGAGAAACTATTTCTGATTTAACTTTATGGAAGTCAATATGATGACCATTAATTAGATGACGACGAATTGGTAAAAGGACGTACTTCAGATGTGTTCATTATAATTTCCGAAAAATTTTTATTACTTGATGAAATCAGCCAAAACTTTCGATTTTTTTTACTGAGATTGCAGCAATTGTGAGTTTAAATGAGTGTGATCAATAATAAAATATTTTCCAAAAAACAATGAAATTTGATTCAAATTAAAATCAATTTATATTAAATTGTTCATGATGATAATAGGAAAACATTTGTATGCTTGAACCCATTGAGCTTTGAGTCAAGACTCCAAAACCCAAATATCTCAAAAGATTTGATTCTCTTGCTCGATTTTCTTTTCTAGTCACAAAGCAGAAATATAAATAGTGATTTAAGTATAAATATAATGTCGACTAATAATACCTCAATTACTTTTACGAAACAGAAAGATTCTCTTCGAAATTATTCAATCAATAACCAAAATATAATTTTCGCTCAATGAAAGAGTCAATTATTAATAAAAGAATTATTAATAATTGTTTTGAATTAGAATTGTTTTTTTTGTTTCTCGTATAACAAAAAATATTGGCAAAAATATCATCTTAAAGAGAAGCATGAATTAGAAACTAATGCATCAACCATCTTAAACACTATCTACATCGCAAGCTCCATTTATATCTCAAAGGAAAGACACGATAATAAATACCAATATACTACAACTAAGAGGAGAAAAGGCCTCTTATTTGCCTCAAAACATCCTGTGAATAATTAACGTTGGCAATAAAAGATGAAATATTCCATCCATTCTCTACACCAGTAAAATTAATCCAATTTACAAGTGACAATAAAAAAACAATAGCATTAACTGTGACAATTGATTTTGATTTTAAGATGTCTGATTTTTGTTTTGTCTTATCATCTAGAAATGGTGTACATCGAAACAAATAACCAGGTCACATAAAATAAATATTTAAAATCATATCTTGATTTTTCAAAATAACATACATTTTGTTAATTTCCTTATACATGATGTTGTAATCATTAAATAGGATTTGAATGTATTAGATAAAAGCACACAAAATAACGAGCCCAGTTACAGGACTTTTCTTCAAAACAATTATTCTATTCCGGAGCTATCCCATTGACACTCTTGTTGGTTTATTAATTAACAATTTAGATCTGAAAACTACAATACTCAAAATATCATAATCGAAATCTCAATAGCTACAAGTAAATCTTTTCGCCCGAAAGTCAAAAACAGAATAGAAGGTAATCAAAAAGACTGATTACTAAAAATCACAGAAATATAAGCTTAACTTGCGAGTTACCGACCAAAAAGACTGACAGTTATTTAAGTAACTCAGCCTCTTTTATAGATTTATCGGGTGTGCCTACTTGATGTCACAGGTCTTCTTTTTCCATTTGCTGAATTTGTTCATAGATCGCTCTACTTGAAATTTTCCTCACATCTCTCTTGCTGTTGGCAGATATTTGAGCTTACAGCCAACTCTAGGTCGATTCTTAACTTCTAAATATGGATTAATATTAGAACGAATCTGATTGGTTGACAACACACGTGCTTATCGCGTGTATCGACCCTTTTCAGAGTTATTTACTGTTTCTTGTAATCGTTTTGGTTTACTTTGATCTTCTCAGCACTCTGTTTAGTAATAATTTCCATTATATGGTGCAAAATGATCACTATCACTACGTTTTCAAAGATCAAACCTACAAATCGAATGAAATTAAGTTACAAGGCAAATATCATAGAATTATTACGGTAATGCATGCCACCAAAAATAGAATCAGCTTCTTACTACAATAATTTACTAGAACTTTATATCCCTCTATAGATAAAATGTGTATTTATACACCTCGTCTCGCATTTCAATAAGTCTACCTGAACTCGAAAAAACTATTTTTCAAGAAATACACCATCTCACTACTTGGTGGTAAATTTGTTATCGGAAATAATGTGCCTTAATCATTATGGTCCATTAATTCTCCAACTCAACAAATTCTTGGAATCAGAGATAGCAGAGATAAAATAATATGCGCATTGCAGACCATACAACGATTAAGAGAAGTTGATATTGTTGGGTTGTTGTTGAATGTTAGTCGCTGTTAGACACAACTCAACAGCGTGAGTCCTTTTTAAATTATTTTATCAAAAAACTATTTCAACACCAAAGAATTTATATCAAAACTTTATTTAGATCACAAAATTATCAAAAGTTTCAAAAAATACAAACAAATATTCACACAAATTGACTCAAACGTGATTTTAGAATAAAACAAATTTGCTGTGGTAATCTCACCGAGATCGTGAGAACCGCTACTTTCCTTATTATTTTAAAGTATAGATTTTAAAATATGAAAATTTTCCCTGTCTCCAAAGGTAGAGCCTTTAGAGATTAATGTCAAAATGTATTAAATGATTACTTTCAAAATATAAAAGTTTATCCTCGTGATAGTTCGCTTGCAATCGATTTATAGAATCATTGATCAACAAAATATCGATTTATAGAATCATTGATCAACAATTTATCGATTTATAGAATCATTGATCAACAATTTATCGATTTGTAGAATCATTGATCAACAATTTATTGATTTATAGTTTTTAAAACCGGTATAACGGCCAAATGAAGAGGTCCCATTAGTGGTACAATAAATGTTTTTCTGAAAATACATTTGATATCTGTAAATAAATAATTTCTTCACATTTGTTGGGTTTCAAGTTTGTAAAGAGTTCTGTAAATGTCATTTGAATGGATGTCAGTGTTTACAAACTATGATGCCCCATCATGTCGTTAAGAAAACACGAAATTATTTCATAAATTTTCATCAAAATATATCGATTTGTGTTTAAAGTCAAACCATTATTTTGGTGAAAAACCATAGCTAATATCAACATGCCGATAACGCAAGTACTACATGGCCGCTTATAATTTATTTTGATTGACAGAGTTTTAAGGTTTTTTACTTGACATGCAAAAAGTGCGATCCTTCTGGCTAATTATTTGATGTCCAAGCTTCTCTAAATATCCGGCAATAATATCGAATGAGTTTTTCCAATAATTTATTTCTATCAAATCATGTGATTATACCCTGATAATAATATCAATTCCACAAGCAAAAGGCATATTTGATTTGATTTGGCAAAAGAAATTAAATTTTCAATTGAAAGCAATCTCTATCATTTCGTTGCATCGCCTTTTATTCATCTTCATTTTATAATTCTATTTATTTTTCCAGTATTTATTACAAAGTATTTGTTCAGATATTCCTTTATTACTTCAACTAAAGTCAATAATACACGAAGAACCGAAAAAAAATTATTTCAAATACTTTATCATGAATTATCTTATCAAATATTATCAACTCAAAATTTGTCGCTATCTAATCGGACTTTAATTTTTATCCGATAGATTTCATTGGGTTTCACAATGACGCTATGTTCACTCTGTGATACTTTTAATCCAACAGCTGAGTTCAATTAAGAACCCTTAATTTTAATTGATGATTAAACTAACATGCATCAAGTTCGTACCGATTTATATTAGCCAATCACATTTATACAACAGCAATTTAGTAGAATATCTCTGAAATATAAATTCCCAATATCGGTAAAGGTAGAATATTTAAAATGTTAAACGAACTCAACAGTATTCACGAATGTTGGTAATATTGTTCGGGAGTAGATCGTTGGATGGTATTTGCAACTTTGTATCAGGATTTGATCCAGTTTTTTATTTACAGGTTAATTTTAAGGGCTTGATCCTTATGAATTGTACAGTAAGCTTATACAGAGCGAAAGTCAATAAACCTTATTGACCAACTTGTTTGTCTTTGGTAGTCATACTAAAGTGTTTACGAGTATTGTTGTGCTCTACATCAGGTAGACCCAACGATATTATTCTTATTTAGTTTGTTCCAAATCGATTAAATAACTTTGGTGCCGATTTGATTGAATACGACTCTAAATCTGATGGGGAACAATGGAAATTCTGAAACCAAATAAAACCCAACGAGAATCAACTGTCGGGGTCAAGGTTTTCACAGTGTTTTGCATATCATTCAACCCATTTCCACTAAGGAAACATTCATTACATCTAATGATTTGAAATTAGATAATCTAGAAGTATTCATTAAATAGAACTCAAGCCAAGTTAACCAATTCTACGTAAAGATAATAATAATAATAATAATAATAATAATAATAATAATAATAATAATAATAATAATAATAATAACATTATTTATAA